>PVJS01000592.1:0-122970 GCA_004027185.1 Glis glis | reverse complement strand
CAGCCTCCCAAATACTGGGGTTACAGGCGTGTGCCACCACACCTGGCTGGTTTTATTTTTTAAAGAGTTACACTGCTGTGCTAGTTATCCATTCCTTCATAATAATTACCCCAAACTTTAGTGTCTTCAAACAACAATAAGAATTTATTATTTATCATAACTTCTTTGTGTCAGAAATTTGTGAAGGCTCAACTGAGGGGGTCATGAAATTATAGTCAGATGTTGGCTGGGACAGCAGTTACCTGAAGGGTTAACTGAGGCTGGAGGATCTGTTGCCAAGGTCACACTCTCATGTGGCAAATCAGTGCTGTTGGCTCAGGGTCACATTTCCCTCTGTGGAGGAATGGACATTAAAGACCAAGGTAATTCCTTTTATGACCTACCTTCAGAAGGCACACATTGTCAATTTTGCCACAGTCAACTAATTGAGGCAATTACATATGTCCACTCAGATTAGGAGTGATGGAAGGGTAAGAGTGGGCATAGACACGTCTCTCAAGTGTTAAAGCAAGGGTTGACATTGTCTGAGGAGTGTTAGTGTCACATATAATAGGAACAGATGGTCTGCAGTATATATACATATTGGTGCAGCTGTCTTTGGAAAATATAGTCAGCCACAACTGGCGAGGGAGAAATTGAAAAACCATCATTCTGGGGACTAAGTAGTAAACAAGATACGACCCCTGCTTCAGAGAGCTTGTGGTCTAATAGAATGAGAAAAGAAAAGGAGAGGCATGTATTTTACAAGCTATGACCAGAAAGATGGTTAAGTTAACTTCAGAAAAAGGATAATCACTTGAGGACTTTGAAGGTTACCGGAAGGAAGAGTTGAAGTCCACTGTGGCCTTTGAAGTCTAAGTTAGCTTGTTTCAAAACCATCGTTGACTCCTCTTCATTATGGATGGGGGGCCGCCAGCATGTTATCACGATGCTGTGAAATAGACATCTTTACCTAAATCGTGCAGGGCCAGCTTTTATTTTAAAATCTCCGTGTGTGTGTGTGTGTGTGTGTGTGTGTGTGTGTGTGTGTTTTACTGGGGATTGAACCCAGAAGCATTCTACCTTCGAGCTACACCCCCAGCCCAATTTTTTTTATATCTTATTTAGAAACAGGGTCTTGCTAAGTTGATGAGAGTTTCACTACTTGCTGAGGCTGTCCTGGAACCTGCAATCCTCCTGTCTCAGCCTCCCAAGTACTGGGCTTACAGGCATTCACCACCATGCCTGGCTAAAATCTCCACCTTTGTTTTGTAAATGAAGTATTATTTAGTGGGGAGTTTCTAAGGTTTTTCCTGCATGTAAAGGTAAGACTTCAATTTTAAAAAGTTTGATTAGGATCTGTTGAAGTATCTGTAAATTTATATGGATATTGCTTAAAATTTCACTTGGCATTGGAAAGCAGCCACGATTACTTGTGGCCTTTGAAGGTTAAGGTTGTTCCTTTTTAAAACAATGAAAGAGCTGGGCGTGGTGGTACACTCTTGTAATCCCAGTACTTGGGAGACTGAGACCAGAGGATCTGGGTTCGCGGCTAGCCTCAGCTACTTAGTGAAGTCCTCTGCAACTTAGTGAGACCCTGTTTCAAAATAAAGAATAAAAAACAGGGCTGGGGGTGTAGTTCAGAGGTAGAATGCCCCTGGGTTCAATCCCCAGTACCACAAAAACAAACAAGCAAACAAACAAACAAAAAGATGAAGGATTTATTTAGAATTGGTATTCTAAGCATATTTTTTCCTGAAAATAAAATTCTTTTAAGTCCAATTCTGTTTTAGTGAAAATAATATGTAGTTTAATTTTTAAGTTAAGCTGGGTGTGGTGGCTCACATTTGTAATCCCAGTACTTGGGAGGCTGAGACAGGAGGCTCACAGGTTCGTGGCCAGCCTCAGCAACTTGTGAGGCCTTCCACAACCTAGTGAGACCCTGTTTCAAAATAAAGAATAAAATAGGGCTGGGGGTATAGCTCGGAGGCAGAACACCCCTGGATTCAATCCCCAGTACCACACACACACACAAAAAATTTAAGTTAAAAGTTCAGTTCAAGCCGGGCGTGGTGACGCACACTTGTAATATCAGTACTTGTGAGGCTGAGACAGGAGGATCACAGGTTTGCAGCCAGCCTCAGATACTTTGCGAGCCCCTCTGCAGCTTAGTGAGACCCTGTTTCAAAATAAAAAATAAAATAGGGCTGGGGGTGTAGCTCAGAGGTAAAATGCCTGTGGGTTCAATTCCCAGTATCCCCCCGCCCCCCCCCACACAAAATATTTAGTTCAAAATAGCCTTAGAATTATAAGGGTTAATAGTTACTTGTTTTCAACAACTTCTATCAGCCCACACTAAAACGTGCTTCCTCGTCTGAAGAGAAGGCAGATTGGAGGTTCACAGTTGTCCCGCGCTCGGGGAAGCAGTGTGGTCAGAGGGCATTACTTCGCTCGTCGTGTGGACATGCATAAAGGCCCTCTTACTATTACATATACATAAAGGACCCATGACTTTATTCATTTTATTGAAATCAGATTTACTTAAAAGTTGGCCACCTTCAAGTTTTAAAACAGTGAAAAAGAAACTGAAATCTTGCCAACAAAATGTCAGACAAAAAAAGGGAACTCTGAACTGGCTTCGTGGCCGGCTGTGTTCTAGTGTTAGGGGAGGGCTTTCCTTGCCGTGAATAATCATACCACTGATCTAGAACCCGGGGGAAGGTTCATGGTCTGAACTCGGAGGCAGGCATGTAAAAATCAAAGGGAAATAAATACATCAAAGCACCAGATGGGAAAAGAGCTTTACTTTCTATGAACAAAATAATTTATGGAACTAACTCATAAATGCAGGTATATAAGAATAGTATAAAACGGTGGGCCAGAGATCTCGTGCAGAATTTCCAAGATACAGGGAAAACACCACATGAGGAATCTTCTCCCCACTGAGTGAAGAGGGTGTTTTTAAGTCCTCAGAAAGGTGCTGAGGAGCTGATGGAGTTTCCTGTGGGAAACACTACAACCCATGATGGGGAAAGATGCTGGCTGGGAATTATGGTCATTTTTTTTTAAACTAATTAGATGGTTGACACTTGCAAAGACGATTTTTCAAACCCTGCTTTTTCTAAATTGGAGCTGCGGTAGCCCAGTTATTGGAGGTGTTAAGGAATCCACAGATACACCTGCTGAGACCTGAGATAGAAGGATTCACTGTTTCATTATGCAGCATCGAGGCCTTTGAAACACAAACCCAGTTTCGATTTTGCCTGCCTTCTGTGTTTATTACCTCACCCAGGTGGACCTCCACATATGGGCTTTCCAATTCTGTAAAGAAAATTACAAAATATATCAGCCTCCAACATATAGGATAAAATGTTCAGTCATTTTAAGTGAAATCAACAGATCCAAGGAGAATGCTGGACCAGATACAGAACTCCTGTCTTGCGAGTTCTAGCCCTGCACCTTGCTAGCTCACTTACCCTAGGGCAAGTCGTTTAAACTCTCTGAACATCAGTGTATTCACCTGCCAATTGGAGCTAGTGATAGCTGCCTTGTCAACATTATAGGTTAGTGAGAGGGTGAAATGAAGAAATGGATAAGAGATAATTTCTGAGCTGTGAAATTCCCCGCAGAGTACATAATTATTACTCTCCTACCCACTGGATTGTAGCACTTTGGGCTCTTTAGTTAAACGCTCTCTGGACTGGTTTTTAGCAGTGGACTGTAGAGCCATCCACGTACTCCTGCCCAGGCCTGATATCGTGGAGGCAGGTACACATTTTAAGATCAGATGTGGCCATGGAGCAGAGCTTTATTCTGAGCTAATCTACCCACTATAACTAACCACTCCAGGCACTTTTCTTCTAAAAGAAATTAGTGGAGAGTCATAGCGTCCTATATTGAGTAAAGGAAGTTAAGAAAAATGTTTTATTGAAGCTACAGGATAAGTAAGGGCACTTTTAATAGCATTCTCTATACCAGCGAAAGAATACTATTCTTTTCAAATAGTATAATAAATAAATATAATTCTGGGGTGTTTTATTGCTGGAAGTTTGTCAGTTTTTTTTCGTTATATGATTTCTATTTTTACATAGTTTCTATTTTTACATAGCAAATTTTCTTGTAAGCTAGATGTTTTATCTGAAGCCATAGCTTTATTTAGAAATCTTAGGCCTATTTTAACAATTATCATAAGTTAGTATGTTCACTTTTCTGTTTATGTAGAAAGATTGAATTATTTTAAAACTAAACATTGAAATGAAAATAAATGGTTATATGTGGGAAGTGAATTCGAAATTTGGATAGGTAGTCCTTCATTAGCAGGCAACTGAAAGATAGATATTTAAGACATGGAACTAGATGAAAAATATTAAAAATTTTTATGTGTCCATACATGTGTGTGACTTTTTCAGGAAAATCAAGTCTTCTTTGGTAGCCAAGTAGGCTACTCTTCAAACTTTGATGTGAATCTTCTTTTAGGACCAGTTTTTAGATAGTGTTATAACGAATGATAGAACAAGGAATTCATGAAGAAAAACAAAGAAGTCCTTCCCTGTCCAAACTGCCTTCCAGAGTTACCTGTGGCTCTTTAAAAAAAATGCAGGTGCCACATTTTTTTTTTTTTGGTCCATTCATCTTTTGACAGAGACCTAGGTTGGTTTCATAATTTGGCTCTTGTAAGTTGTGCTGCAATAAACATGAGCATACATGCATCACTAATAGAATTTGGGGTGGAATGTAAGGGAAACACACCAATGTGCATGTGAGTTTGTATCACTTTGAATCTCACTGTGATGTATGGTTACAATGCACAAATGAAAGTATAAAAATGCAGATGCTCTCTCCCAAACCTTTTTTAATTTCTTCTTTTTTTTTTATTGCGGTACCGGGGATTGAACACAGGGACGTTCTACCTCTGCGCTAGGTTCCCGGCCCTATTTTTTATACTTTATTTTGAAACCGGGTCTCACGAAGTTGCGGAGGACCTCACTAAGTAGAGAGAGAGAAAGAGAGAGAGAGAGGGAGAGAGAGAGAGAGAGAGAGAGAGAGAGAGAGAGCTGAGGCTGGCCGTGAACCGGGATCCTCCGGTCTCTGCCTCCCAAAGTACTGGGATTACAAGCGTGCGCTACCACGCCCGGCTCTTTTTTATTCTTTTATTGAAACAGGGTCTCACTAAGTTGCGAAGGGCCTCACTAAGTAGCTGAGACTAGCCGTGAACCCGGATCCTCCTGTCTCAGCCTCCCAAGTACTGGGATTACAAGTGTGCGCCACCACGCCTGGCCCAAACCTTTTTTATTTCAATTCAAAAGGTGCTTTATGAAGTCCAGATGTTTCTAGTTTTAAAATGTCCACTTGTGAATCTCATGTATAATCAACAATGACAAACATTGAATATTTTTAACAAACTACAAAATAAGGTCTTCCAGAAGGGAGTAAAACTCTGGTTAAAAAAAAATATTTCTGGAACTCCAACTAACGAAGGTTGACGAAAAATCCTTGGTAAATCTGTATTGACAAGCATGTCCTCTTCCAGATGACCGCCCCAGTAAATTTTACTGTTTTCACAACTCTCCCTTCTCTTTATCCTTTATGGAATCTACCAGAAATGTACATTTATCCTTCTGTGTATGTGGTTTCCACATCCATGGATTCAACCCACCACGGATCAAAAATATTCAGAAGAAATGCATCTGTACTGATCATATATTGATATTTTCTTTGTGATTATTCCCTGAAACTGTATAGCATAACAACTATTTATGTAACATGTATGTTGTACTGGATAGTATAAGTACTCAAGAGATGATTTAAAATACACAGGGGATGTGCTTACATCATATGCAAATAAAGGCCTTGGGCACCTGCTGATTTTGGTATCCATGGATGCCCTGGCACCGCGCCCACGGAAACCCAGGGATGGATGGATGTGCTTTGAGGTTGATAGAACAAGGAAATGGGTATCAGCTCACCCATTCACCCATTTCTTCACTGAACTAAATCAAGTATAGTAAGAAGGGAGGATGCAAGAAGGCAGATATAAAAGAAACAAGAAGGGGAAAGTGGAAACAGGTAGAATTGAACAGAGATGTCAGATAATCCTGGAAGTACCCCAGGAGTCTTAATGACTTTAGTTTATATATCTCAGTGCTGTTGGCTAAGTGCAGCTAAGTAAGTATCTATGAATTCAGATAATCATCGAAGACACATATTCTTGTCCTGCTGTTAGAGGGCTGAAGGGTGATGGTGGTGGAAGTCATGGGTCTCTCCGCCATGGCTCTGTCCCCTTGCACTGCATTAGAAAAGGTCAAGGCATGTGAAGCTGTAGTCCCCATTAGTCAGTCCCGCGCGGAGCTCTCTGACCCTTCTCTGCCATAACCAACTCAAGGAAGGCTTTTTGCATAAGCAAAGCCAAGACACTTTTCATTGAAAAGTTCCTTATTTCTCTAGAGTATCAGAATGTGCATACTAAATAAAACTAATCAAAATAAACCAAACAATTTGTTCTTTACAAATGGAAATTTGAGAAGAGGGCCTATTAGGAAATGCTAAGCCAAAAAGATGCATTTGATTACAAGAATGACAGGAAAAGACTGACTTTTGTTTTCCTGGGCCGAAGTAAAAACTGGCAGGACATGCTTTTCCCTTCTCAGTTCAACAAATAGATTAACGTCACTGCAGTTTTGTATTAGATGGCTAAGGGGAAAATACCATCCACACTGAATCTTATTCTCAGCGGCTTTCTCTTTGTTTGGATCTGTTCACCCAACACTGGATCCTCATTTTCTGCTTACCCTTTGTGACTGGTCATTCATTCAGCCTGTCTACTGTCATGGTCTTCAGATGGGCTCTGTAGTAATCAGGTAAGTGGGAGGAACCATTCGGTCACTCCTAGACTTTGATTTCCAAATGTCTGTTCTTGGCACACAATATTTCTGGGAGAGATAATGCCATAGAAGGCTTTGCCATTAGTATTCATAAAATGACAGTTTGGCCTTGTTGTAGTATGTGCTCGACCATTTCCAACATCCACTAAAAGCCTGTGTGCTTAATGTCATCAGCAATGAGTACATCATGTTCACGCTCATGCTGGGTGTATGCATTAGAAATACAAGTATTTCTGCCCCACCATCATGTGAAATATCCCCCTCTTCTTTCTCCCATATCACATAAAGTGATATCTCCAATATCACATAAAGTGATATTGATGTAATATCAATACAGCACTTGGCTACTCTCAGATCATCTTAAGCACTCATTTGAGTCTCGGAACAATCTCACAAGGTAGCCAGGACAAATATTATTATCATAATCTCATGATGAAGCTGGGCATGGTGGCGCACACTTGTAATCCCAGTACTTGGGAAGCTGAGATAGGAGTATTGCAGGTTCGCCGCCAGCCTCAGCTACTTAGTGAGGCCCTCCGCAACTTAGTGAGACCTGTTTCAAAAAATAAAGAAAAAATAGGGCTGGGGGTGTAGCTTGGAGGTAGAATGCCCCTGGGTTCAATCCCCAGTACTGCAAAAAAAAAAAAAAAGAAAGAAAGAAAGAAAAAGGAATATGAGTATTACCTTAGGAATGATGCAATTAAAAGGAGAAAAGACTTGCATTCTCTTTATAAAGAAAGTACCTTGCCATGCTCAGAAGGTAGATGCATATAAAAACATTTCAGGAAAGGCCTGTAGAGAGAACAATAAATAATTCTTTGGTATAAATGTCTGAAAAAAATGTTCTCCTTATTCAGGTTGAATTTTAAAAGTAACTGCCCAGGGGGACTCCACGGAGTGGCTTTACCATGGTCAGTAGTTTAGTCCTCAGCTTTATGGATTCAAGAAATCAGTATTGCTCAAGTTGACAGAGCTCATGGTGTCTGACTCCTGTGAACCAAGTGCACAAAAGACTCCAATCTAAACACATATATGAGCTTTCTATGATGTTATGACAAATAATTACCATTTACTGAGTGCCTGCTTTTGTAACAATTATAATGAAAGGCTCTTCACCTATCAGGATGTAAATGTTGGTCAAAAAAACAAAAATGATAATAATAATAATAGATTTGGAGCCAGGCAGTGATGGGTTTCAGTCTCATGCAGACCCTTGTTGGCTCTATAACCTGGACCTTTTCTCATCTGGAATACAAGGATGATGGTATCAACTCACAAGGTTGATCTAATATGTGTAAAGCACTAAGCACAGTATCTACACAGGATAAGCACACATCACAACTCCTGTGAGGGTCCTCACTGCCGTCATCCTCTTCCTCCTGCTCCCCCTACTCACTGTCGTCAACAACATAGCAGTTCCTGTTCTCTCATGTTCAAAGCTCAGGTTCTTTCCACACCATCCTGCCTGCAGGGCCTGTGTTGACTAACCTGTACTGTTTGCTGTAGAGGAAATCATGCACAAGAAATAAAATTATAATAAGAAGGCAATTAGCATAGAATGTCACAAGGGGAAATCGACTTGATAATGTTTGACTCCAAACTCTGATTGCCTGATATATCTATCTCTACCATGGAGCTGTCCTGCCATACAGACCCAGTAACTGGGTTCATTTATTTGGACTGACTCTCCCAATCACCTTCATTGTTCCTGCTTGTTTCTAGTGAAGTGTCACCGGAGGGCTCTGAGCCTTAGAATCATCTAGGAGCTTGTCAGAAGTGCACCATCTCAGCGAATCTGTATTTTAACCAGATTCCTACGAGGCGATTCAAATGCCTGATCAAGTTTGAGGAGCATCATCTTGGAATCTTTTTCAGTCTCTTTCTTAGAGACCTCGTTTCATCTGTTAGGTACAGACTTGTATACGTTTCCCTCCTGTTGGGTAAACGTATTCTTAAGGAAAATTATCCCCAAGCTGCACAGCTTTCTACTAAATATCTTTTTCTTTCCTCCATTATGATACAAAAACAACCTCCACAAAAACAAACTGTTGTATAAAAGACACTAAGAAAATCTTTTCTTCCTCAAGTCAGTTTAAAAAATTCCTCTGTCACTCAAGTTCCGGATCTTGGCAGATGGCCTCATTTATATTTAAGGGAAAAGACGGTTTTATATTTTTTGGTTACAGTTTTTAGAGTTTGCTTTTGCACAGGGTAATTTTTTATTATCTGTCACCTCTTTGAAGTCTTTCCTTTTTTTTCCTCTTTTTGTTTCCGTGGTATGATTTCTTAGTCACTGCTGCTGAATGAAGCAAGTTCAGTGTCAGCCTGACACAGGCCAACTGGAAAGCTGGCATTGCTTTTGGAAATTCTTGGTCTTCTAGTTTTTCTGTAACAGAACACAGAGTTCATCTGCGTTTGCAACTTCTGATAAGTGGATATTGAATAAGTCACCAGTTCCTTTAAAAACCCAAGTGGATTTTAAAGAGCATTCTTTATTCATGGCATACAATGAGTTTGGTCTCCAAAAAAAGAATGTTTTGTGAAAGCTAACTTTGGAACTACCTGTTGAGCCTACTCTTCATAGAGATGGCTTCTCTATAACTGGTCAAGCTTCCACGTACCTACTCTTTTGCATGAATTAGTAGAGCTGACAAAATGCCAATCTGTAAATACAGTTATTCCAGATACTGTCTATCTGTTAAATTAACATATGGGAATCTGTGGAAATGAATTTGATATCTTTGCTGGTCTTTGGATTCATAGAACTGATACAAGCAAACTATTTAAATGTTGCGTGCATTTGTGTCATGCATCCTTCTGAGTCTTCACTGTGCATATTTAGACAGAATCATGAAAAATGAGTTCTCTAGACTTTGCATGAAAGCTTTCTCCAAAATGTCTTCAATTATTTTTCAGATTATGAATTAACTCATTATTATAGTAACAGGGAAAGGAAGGTAATTTCCTCTCACTTTACTAAGCCTTGTTGTTTAGAGTGGCAAAAACACATGTCTAAGTCTACCCCCAAAGATCAAAGACTAAACCCAGGGTTGTGATCCAGGTGTCTTGGGTTCCCAGCCCCTGCTTCGTTTCCATATCAGAACAATTGGATGATGAATTTAAAGTTCATTAATTCATCATTTAAGAAAAACAGTGAGGGATTATTGATTTATGTTACTGGGCTTATCTTCTCTTTTAGCAGCTCCATTTAGTGACAAAGACTTTCCTTCATGTTGTCAGAACAGTTAAAAAGAAGTATTTTCAGCTTCATGGATTACTACAAGGGAGGCTGTAACTTAGTTATGCCATCCATATTCATTTAGCTTGCAAAATCTTATCTCTTCTACCAGTAAAAAGGGCTTAGGGAAAAAACATTAAAATTCCAAAAAGAGCAAGAGGTGTATTTGGCAACAGAGTGATGCAACCGAAAGAGAGCTTAGGATTCAAAAATAATACTTTTAGCTGGGCATGGTGGCGCATGTCTCAGTACTTGGGAGGCTGAGATAGGAGGATCACAGGTTTGAGGTCAGCCGCAGCAACTAAGAGAGGTCCCTCAGCAACTTAGTGAGACCCTGTTTCAAAATAAAAAAAAAAAAACACACACAAAATAGGGCTGGAGGAGTAGCTTGGAGGTAGAACAACCATGGTTTAACCTCCAGTACCAAAAAAGAAAAGAAATTGGTACTTTTGTCTTTTTGTTTTCCTTTGAAGAGGTGTGTCCAGCTACAGAGGGTGGAACCAAATACACACAGGAACAGATGCTGGCGGGGGAATGTTTTTTATGATGCTCAGGGCTGGAATCGATTGTGATTTCTTTCTATATACTGAACACTCAGCTCCATAAGAGAAACTAGCTGAGAATCTTTGTAGTGATAGATTCCATTTTTCTTTTATGTTTCATCTGTCCCCTTATTTTCATATCCTTTATCCTTTTTAATGTCTTTTGCTTTGCTGTTTTCTCTGTTGCCATCTAAACCAAAGGAGGACTACTTTTTTTTTTTTCCCTGAGTGGAGGAACTCCAAGGTCTCCACCAATCTGAGGTAAAAAATGTCTTTCTTTGACCTAATATACTCATCTCTCAGTATCCAGGAATTGGTTCCAGGATCCTTCCGCAGATACCAAAATCTGAGGATGCTCAAGTTTCTTGTATAAAGTGACATGGTATTTGCCTATTGCATACACACATCCTCCTGTATATTTTAAATGATCTCTGGATTATGTATAATACCTAATACAATTTAAATACCATGTAAATAGTGGTTATGCTGTACTATTTAGAGAATAATGACAAGAAAAGTCTGTGTATGCTCAGTACCCATGCAATTGTTTTTTCCAAATTTTTTTTGATCCTCACTTGATTGAATTTATAGATGTGGAAGACATGGATATGAAGGACCAACTGTATATGCTAGACTGAGCATAGCTGTTAATTCAATTTGTGTGTGTGTGTGTGTGTGTGTGTCCAGTGGTCAATTGGTATTCTCTTGATCAAAAAATTCTATTGCCTGCATAAGAAAGTTGACCTCTTCTGCTAACATTCAGGAGCCCTCAAGGACCCGGTTCTTAATTATTCTTCTTGCTTTATTGCTTAGTGCACCTCAGCTGGCCCTCTCAGTCCCAGCCCTCCCCCCAAAAAGTCTGCAAGACCTGTTACGAGGCTTCCCTCTTCTTTCTGACTCTTGTGTTTTGCTGATGTTATATCTTTCAGGGGAAATGTCCTGTTTATTTCTCCCTTCAAATCCTTCTTCCTTTCTAGAAAGCAGCCCAAATATTAATTCCTAAGAACATTATAGAGTCAGCTCCACATTCTCATCTAGAAATAAACTCTATTTTTTGCAATGTAAATATTATCCAAGATACTTTCTTACACTTTGCAACTCTCGGTTTCTCAGGTTAAATCTTACTTGGTAAGCATGCAATCTTCAGGTTAGATTGAAATGATTGAAACATTACACATTTCTTCACCTTTCTCATAGGGGACTCTGTCAAGAATATAAGAAATTTTACACATTACACATTACACATTTCTTACCTTTCTTATAGGGGACTCTGTCAAGAATATAAGAAATTTTACAGCTTCTGTTGACCTTTTTATTGCCATTCACCTAGTAGACAAGAACCTCCTATAAATTGAGCTCCATAGAATCAATATAAGTTCCAAATTTCTGCCATTTAGAGCAAAATTGAATTTTTGCATTACTTCAGGCAATACAAGCAATGGTCTATCTTCTTGTTCTTCTATTACCTGTACCTCTCAGCACTTCTCACATTTTGGCCTTATCTTTCCAAAATCTTATCTAGAAAAGGTGTTCAGAAAACGCTAGCTGGACTTATTTAAGATTACAGAGTGGTGTGTGGGTATGTAGCATCTTAAAAATATTGAGTGGTACATTTAAAGTTTGAGTATTTATTTACTATGAGCACAATGACTATCTTGTTCTTCCTAATAGATAAGTTTAAGGGCTACTGGAGGGTGGGGCATCTTCAGAGAGAAGACAAGATGTGTCATAAGATTATCTGATCAAAAACATTTTCCACACACTGGAAAAATTAGAGACCAAATGGGCTTAACAAACTTCTCTTTGTGGAAGTATAATGTCCTCAGTGATTATTTTAATCAGAAAGCAGTCTCCAAGAATGAGGTATGTTTATTGGAGAAATAAGAGTAAGAAAAGAGAAGGAAGAGGGGTAATTATGGTATCATGAAATTCTAGTGAAAGGAAGCTTAGCGATTTCTTTCATCCTCATAACACCAGAAAAGGTCTTGGAGATAAGATAGTCTCTGGGGTTTCTCAAGTAAATGGCTCATATCCCACAAATAACTGGAGATGCTGACATCCAGCATGTCCAGTTGTGTTTCTTCAAGTAGAAATCACAGTCATAGTTCATAACAAGTATCTGCCAATAGCAATAATGTATTGTTTCTAAAGTGGGTATCTTATTTCATTGAGATGCTATAACAGGAAAACCATAGACTGGTTTGCTTATAAACAATGGACATTTTTCACTCACAGGCTCGGAAGGCCAAGATCAACAGATGCAGTGTCTGGTGAGGGTTCAATTCCTGGTTCATAGATGGTACTTAATCGCTATGCCTTCACAGGGCAGACTGGAAAAGGAGCTCTTTTATAGGGGCACTAATCCCACCCGTGAGGTCTCTTCCTTGCTAATCATCTACTAAAGGCCTCACCTCCTAAAACCATCACATTGGGCATCAGATTTCAACATATGGCTTAGGGGAGACATAAATTTGTTAGGTAGCAGGAAGTATTTCATCTCTCTCATGTCCTGGAAAAGATACCAAGGCTGAGAGCTACCAAGTTAGGAAGTGTTCATCCGACAGAGGAGAGATCAGGTGTACAAGAGGTGGTGACCCCCCAAGGTTGCACAACTTCATAGTTGCAGAGCAAGAGCTGGAAATCCAGGTTTCTGCCCCTCCCGGTGCTGTTTGCTTAGTACCACACTGACCAATTCGTAGTAGTTCCACTCCATCGTTGGATGGCCCTGACAGCTCTCACCTCCTTTATTAAATAGAGGGATTTCCAAGTCATTTTTTTCAGGAAGCTTTAGGACCACACGTCTCCCCTGTGACCTACTAACTTGGCCTGTCACATAGGAGAGGAATAAAATGCCCATGAAAAATATTCCTGGACACTGAAGACACTTATGCACATGGACATTTTGAAGCACAGCTGGACTGGAAGCGCCCGGACAACAGTCAGGCCAAGGGGTTGTTGCTGTCTTCTTCTTGTATTAGCTCTCGCAAGCCAGCTCAGGCCACTGTTTTGGTGGGGGGGGCTACCACCTTATGGTGGTTGTCATTTTGATGATGAGGTGAGTCATTTCTCAGCAGCATATGAAACAGCAAGGTCAGAGTGGGTAGAACATACCATGGCAAACAAGAGTGAGTCACGGGGTGGCCGCCATGGGGTGACGCTCTGATCCCTCCTCTCTGATCTTGTGTGCGGAGCTCCTTGCTTGATTGCTCTTTCTGGAGGGGGAACGATTTTGGAAACCTATTTGTCTTATAAAGCCATCAATACTGCTTTGTTCCCCACAGGTGCCTTTTTTCCTCCTTTAAGAAGTAAACACTCACTGGCTGCTAAATAAGCCCATCTTTATTTCTTACAAAGGAGTTTGGTTAAACTATTTTTATTGTGGAGTTTGCAGTAGAGCTGCCTTTCTTTTTCTTTTTTCTGTTCCTTTCTTCTTACAAGGATGAGAGTCCTATGAGCTTGTTCCTAAGGAGGCTTGGAGCAAGCTAATAAAATATTAATAGTAACATGGAGCTGAGAGGTATGTGTGGGGTGTGTGTGAGGGGGAAGGAAGAGGTTAAGTCCTAGCGACAGCCGGGCACTCTTCCATTCCATCTGCCTTACAAGGTATCTCATGTCCACCGACAGGAATAAAATGTGAGCCACAAATATAATGTTTTCAGAAGCCATATTAAAAATAAAATTAATCAGGTTAAATTATTTTAATACTAGACATCAATCCAGTATGTCTAAAATATTGCCATGTTAACATGAATCAGCATAAAAATTGCTAGTGAGATATTTTGCATGAGTTTTTTTCCACATTAAGTCTTAGAAATCCAGTATGTATGTTATGCCCAAAGCACATGTCCCACACTGCCATGTGGCGTGGCCACAGTATTGGACAGCACTTTAGTTTGACAGTTGAGATCATTCCAGACCTGTCCGCCATGTTTTTTTTTAAATCTTCTCATACCCTACACTGTCATATTCCAGACTGATGAGTTTACTTCTCAGTTCCTGGAGATGGTATGTATTTTCATCTTTCCATGTCTATAGTGGCCTTTCCTTCCTGACAGTAGCCACATCCCAAAGCTTATCCCAACGTTGGAGGCAGCCTGATGGGAATTTCCACAGGTTTATATTGGGATTCAATTCCAATTTCATTGCTTAATAATCAGGTGACCTTAAGCAAGCTGTTTAGTTTCTTTGGACTCTATATTACCTGTGAATACAAAACAAATAAAAAATAAGAAGCCACATAGTGTAGAAGTTCCTGGAACATAGTTGTTACAGTTCCCTTCCCTTTCTTAGTTGGCCTCCAAGATGCATTAGTGGGTAGCATTGCACACACGCATGCACACACGCATGCACGCAGTCATGCGTGCGCGCACGCACACACACACACACACACACACACACACACACACACACACCTGCCAGCAGTGCCCCTAGTGTGTGGTCTTCCTTGGTCAGTAAGATTATGTAAGTAGACTTCTCATCCTTTTATTCTGCGATCTCTTCACCTTTGGATCACAGCCCCGCCCTCAACAACTCCCTTCCAGTTCTTGCTCCTCAGGTACTGTTTTCATCCTTGGTTCTCATTTCCTGCTGCCAAAATGCTAATAGCAAACCCAGGGCCTCTGCTCCTTGGGAATGAATGACTCTGGTACCGCGCAGAGCTGCACAGGTGCCCTTCTACTGGGGCTGAGAGCTGACAAGCTACCCTTGGAAACTCTCCCCAGCTCAGGGTGACAGCACAGCCCGTTCTGTCCCCGGCCCTAACAGTTTCCTAGGCAACCCACGCACGCTGCCAGTGAAGGAAATAGAAGGAAGAAAAGGCAAAATGTGTACCATTTCCAAGGCTTTCAATACTTTTGAAGTGTAAAAATTATTGAAAATAGATGAATAGTTGAGCATATGTTTTATTATTTTGTGTCATGTTGGTTGTGGTCTCTGTCCTGTCTCTAGTAGAATTGCTAGTGAATTACTAGTGATGGTATCCTCTGAGAGAAGTTGGTTATTTCTAGTGGGGTAAGGTAAGTTTGATAGCTTTAGAAAAAGCAGTCTTACCCATCTTTCACTAGATTTAATCCTGTTTTTGATGTGTATTGATATTTTATAAATAGTGCATTAAATTTCCTATTCTAATTGCTTGTTACTAATAAATGAAAAGTACAACCAAGTTCTGTATCTTCTATCCAGAAAACTTGTTAAATCACTTTGTTTTGTATAAACCACTTTGTTCTGTATATGTTCTTTTGGGTTTTTTTTTATGTATGTGATCAAGTCTTCTGCAAATAACGAGAATTTTAATTCTCCATTTCCTTAGCTGTCTCCTTTTTCTGGCTTTAACAATGCCTAGGACTTCTGCTACAGTGGTGAATAAGGTAGACATAATAGACAGCCTTGTCTCATTCCCAAGATCAGAGGAAGCCTTCCCTAATCATCATTAAGCATAGTATTTCCTATAGTTTTATGTAGATACTCTTCTATTCCTACTTGATCAGAGGCTTTTAAAAAATTACAAGCGGAGATAGATCTTGTCTTATACCAAATTTGCTAAGAGAGTTTGAAACACCATGAATGGAGATATAATTTTACCGAAGAATCTTTGCTGGGGGTGTAGCTCAGTGACAGAGCAATTGCTTAGCATGTGTATGGCCCTGGGTTGGATCCTCAGTGTGTGTGTGCGTGCACGCACTCACACGCTCCTTCTGTATCTACTGAGATATTTATATATGAATTTTTGCCTTCATTTTGAAGGAAAACTGTGGTTTAAGCTCATTGGGTTTTAGCTGATAAACCAATCTTACATTCCTTGAATAAACCCAATTTGGTCACAGTGTGTTATCTTTTTATGATTTCCTTTGCTAATATTTTGTTTAGGAAATTTGTAATTATGTTCATGACAGAGAGCTGCCGATGTTTTCCCTTTCTTGTAATGTCTCTGGCAGGTTTAATAATCAAGGCTATTTTAGTCTCAAAGTAGGCATGTATTTTAGTCTCAAAGTAGGCCTTGGGCTTGATAAGATATCATCCATGTCCACCCATGCATTCATCGATTTATTCATTCCAAAAATATTTATTGAGGGACAATATGGCGTAGTGATTAAAAATATAGATTATAGGCTGCCTACATTTTAATCATTTTTCATAAAACTTACTGTGACTATTTTAGTCATTATTGCTATATTACAAATTTCTAGAAACTTGTCAGCATGAGGCAACGCACATTTATTATCTTCCAGTTTCTGTGGGTCAAGAGTCTGGGAACCGCTTGACCTGGCTCTGTGCCTCAGGATCTCCTCACAAGGCTGCAAGCAAGTTGGTGGCCGGGGTGAGGTCTCATCTGAGGCTCAACTGGGGAGATCCTACGGTTTGAATGTGTCCCCTCCAAAACTCAGGTGTTGCCTGTGACAGTATTAAGGGTACAGCCCTTAAAAGTTGGTTAGGCCATGAGGGACCCCCCATAAGTGGGATTAGGTGCCCTTATAAAAGGGGCTTGGCAGAAGGAGTTGGTTTTTTTGTCTGTTCGCCTCTGCTTTTTGCCAGGTGAGGACGCAAGGTTCCTCTCCTCCAGAGAGAGCAGCCTTGACCAGTCAAACCTGCCTTGGTCATGGGCTTTCAGCCTCTGTGACTGTAAGAAATAAACTTATTTTCTTTACAAATTACCAAGTGTCACATATCTCGTGGTAGTAGCAAACACCAGACTGAGAGAGGAGGCATGTGCTTCTAAGCTCATGTGGTTGCTGGCAGCGTTTACCTCTTTGTGCGGGTTGTCATAGGCTGGAGTCCACCCTCATTTTCTTCCCATGTGGGCCTCTCCATATATCAGCTGACTCTATCAAAGTCAGGAAGGAAGAGTGTCAGTAGAGAGTCTGCTCATAATACAGAAGGTACAATATTAGGTAACACAATCACTAATGTAACATGTCCTTTTGCCATATTCTATTTATTAGAAGTGATGTAAGGATCCCACTCACTCTCAGAAGGAGGGGATTAAATAAGACAGAAGTACCGGGAGGTGGAGATAACCGCAGGTCATTTTAGAGTCTGTCCACTACAGCATGTTGGACAGATTACTAAACTTCTATGTGCATTGTGGTCTTTTGCTATTAAAGGAAGATAATAATAGTGCCCAACTATAGGGTAATTAGGAATAGTAAACTGTTTAACATAAGTAAAGCAACCAGAATCATTGTTGGCATAGAGGAAGTACTGCATCAATGTTAGATGCTATTAATATGCTAAATGCCAGATACTATTCAAGGTCTAGGGGACTTGGCTCTCAGTAACAGGGACAAAATCCTAGTTCCGATGGAGTTTACAATCTAATGGAGAAAGGCAAAAACCAAACATACATATATGTAATAGAGTAAGGATTGGTGTGGGGGGGTATTTTACACAAAGTGATCAGGGCAAATCTTTTTGGTGGCTTGAAGGAAGCAAAGGGGATACCTTTTCTATATCTCAGGGATAAGAAGAGTGGCTTGCTTTGAAACTATACATCGTAACTTATAAATATTCACAAAGGACCATCTATTCCCATATAGATCCTCAATGTATACAAAGCACTACTCTGTGGAATTGTTTCAGAAAATGAGGGAAACACTAAAAGGTCATGCTAGACAGGGACAGCGCAAAGGTTAAACTAGAATTCTGGAAGGCATGGCCCAGTGATGCCCGTATGTTTACTATAATTTTGATTCAGCTGCAGCAAAAGCTACTGCAGCATTGTATAGAAAAAGCAATCCAAAATCCCTTATTTATTTTCTAAGCTACTAATAATTCAATTAATTAGCCATTATGAGATGATCCCAAAGCCTAATTTGTATTTCCTTCAAGTCTACATTTTCATAGTTTTGATAAAGTTCAATCAGAATACAGATGCAGTTGTCTCTCTCTTTCTCACTTAGTGTTTCATCAATGAAATCCATTCTACATTACCAATAATCATCAGGGCTTCAATTTTTACTCATAATTAAGTCTTCTACCCTATTGGTATGTCAAAAGTACTTGGTCTTATTTTCAGTTGGGTTATTTTTATTTTCTTTGTTTGCTATTGAAAAAGTGAATGCTGTTAATACTTCTGAGACAATGCCTTTTTCTTCCTTTAAATTATTTTTAGTAGAAATTCTCCAGGGTAGATTACGCGGTCAAAGGATCTGAACATTTTTATGTAGCATTTTTATTTTAAGCCACATTTTCTAGGGTACATTTTTCTGGTAGCAACACAAAGTATCACCATAGATTGGTGATACACTAAATGCTCATAGTTTTTATTTCCTAATATGTCCTTCATTCCAATACACTTAATATTACCTGTTAGCAATTTGACACCTGATATTTAACCCTTCATGCCCTAAACAGAAATCTTATACTTAGGACTTTATACAAATTGTATGTGTAACTGGGCATTTTATCCCATACGGTAATTTAAAGTAAGCTGAAGCCTCAATATTTGGATAGACACATAATTCTATTACTTGCTAGCAAGGTATCTTTGAGCAGAGCATATACCTGCTTAGTTCCTCAGTTTCCTCATCTGTATAATGAGGACAACAAGAATGCCCACTTCAGAAGCTTCGTGTAATATATGTAATGTGTTATAAACATGATAGGGGCTCAAGAAAGGTCAGCTTTTATTATTGTTAGGTTGTATATTCCTATATTGTGTGTTCCTAGGTTGTCACTCAGATCGGTTCTTGCTGAGCCAAACTTGAATGGATGAGTTTGCCTGGAACTTAGCAGTAGTCACCAGTGGTGGGGTCTGCTAGCACTATAGAAAAAAAAAATATGGCAGGATCTAGGTCACAAGCAGGCACCTGTGTGTCAAATCTGTCTCGACTGTGTGTGCCGATTTCATGTGGGTTTTTAAAAATTGGTTGCTCTCATTAAAAATTTGGAAATTTTACACACAATTCTGCTTTGTGGTTTCTCTCTTTTTTTAAACATTGAAAGATAAAAATGGAATTTGGCTGCTTTGCTGTTGTTACCATTAGCTAGAGCAAAATAGCAACTGCTTTCATTAGAAGAAGCATTGAGTAGCACGGCGCATTCTTCACTTGAGGCTCATACCCTGTTGCTTGCACCTTGCCTGCCCCGCTCACCGACATTCCCTCCTGGCTCCTGGAGGACTTGAATTGACCCCCATCAGCACAGCAGCTGAGATCTTGGCCTCGGAAGGTTGAGAGACCTGTGTTAGAATCCTTGCACTGCGCTACTCGCTAATGAAAAATCAAGTTATTTGATTCATTCACGACATTGCAGGCCACCGAGCAGCAGACATTTATTACCAGGCTCCAGGGTGTCTCATTACGAAAGACGCTCTGTTTGTTTTAGTCTTGGCTTTCAGGCTAAGGACATACTTTTCCTCTGCTCTGCAAGAAGTGTGAATTGAGAGAATTACCGGGAATAGTGGAAGGTCTAACATGCCACTGCAAGAAGTCTGTGCATTACTGAAAAGACTACAAATGGTTCCTTTGAAACAGTGGGGACTCCATACCAGTAGCATTCTATTTTTATGCCTGAGAGAGTTTTTAAAGCTGTTACTCCATGTTCTCTAGTTTTAAAATGCATGATTCATACACAACACAGATTGGAGATGGCAGAGAGACTGATCTTATGGTAGAGGTGTGCAGTCTTACCATGGTGCTAGCTGGCCAGTGAGTAGTGCAAGAGGTTGGTACCCAGAGCTAATTGGCTCTTTCAGGCTTTTGAGAGCTTGTCTCCAGGTACCCACCAAGCTCTGCATTTTTCCTTGTTCACGTGCCTAATTAATGGAGGAGGGGGCTATTGTGCATTTGCAGGGAACCAGGAGCCTCCATGCGCATACCCTGGGGGTCATGAAAAGAGTAGGTCTTGCTCTTCGTTCAGCATAGGCAGCAGCACACTGATGGACAGTCTGATAGCCTGAGGCTGGGGCCTGCTGCTGCTGCTGCTTAGGACTTGCCTGGCCCAGGATAATTTATTTAAATTCTCTTTGATTCCATTATCTCATCTATAACGGGGGACAACATTAGTGCCTCCTTCATAAGAGGGCTATGTGAAAGAGTTCCTCTTAAACACTTAGGTAAGCGCTCAGTCAGTAAGTAGTGGTGTCGATTGCTTTTCAGCACGATTAGTCACACGCTCTTGGTCTCATGGACCCGAGACTCTGCGAGAGCTCATACAGGCCCGATTTTATGTTTGTCTTCTAACACAGCTATTGAGAACCTGACTGTCTTGTTCTGAATCTTTACCTCACTTCTTCCTCGGTGACATAAGGCACCTTACTAAACTTTCTTTTGCTCTGTTTCCTTGTCTATCAAAGAGGGGCAATAATAAAACATACTTGGGGAGGCTGAAACAAGAGAATTACAGATTCATCTTAGTGAGATGCTCAGCAACCTAGCAAGACCCTGTTTCAAAATAAAAAGGTCCAATCCCCAGTGGCACCCCCCCCACACACACACACACGACATACTTGTAGTATCTGGCTCAAAGTAATAATGCCCCTGAGACTAGGAATAAGATTTTTGGACAGTGAACTCTGGTGGGTAGAGGGTTATGTTAAGATGAGACTAGACAAGGTGAGTATATCCAACCTGTTGAGTCTCTAATCAATTTATGCGCAGACTTACCTGTGAAGAAAACCCCAAGTGACAGCATACTGGGATAAAATGAGTAGACTGACCAAGAATGACATCCACACTTGCTGTGATGTTTAAACCACAAAGTGTGCTGTTTCCACGGCCTACCTCATTCTCTCTCCATTGTTAGTTCTGTGATTAGAGGCCACCTTCTCAGTGAGACCTTCCTATATAGGATGTTTTTAATTGCACTCTCTCTCTCCACCCCCAAACACCCCACACCCCTTCCCCTGCTTCACTTTCCTCCACAGCACTTATCCCTGTCTGCAGACTACACATTTGACTTATTTATTATCTATTTCCCCACCTGTAATACAGTGGAGCCTCTGTACACTGGTTTGCAAGAGCAGATTGCTCAATATTCAGGAGTTTTGCAAGCTGGTTGTTAAATTGGCCATGGTGGAAATACTTACACCGTGGAAATTGGTATATGCTACAAATGGGTTTCTTTTTTTCTCCAAAGAGATGGTTTGCCAGCACACCAGTGCCCCTCCCTATTAAATGTAAGCTTCGCAAGAGAAGAAATTATTGTGTTTTGTTCACTGCTCTGTCCTCATAAGTAGAAAGGAGACTTACAAAGTATTTGTTATAATAGTATAGAATAAGCATCTAAGCTAGTTAACGAGTGAAGAATCAAGCAGAAGCTCATGAGCGTCCCTCACACAGACATGAGACTGGCTATCACAGCTGCTGTTCTGGGTGCTCGAGTGACTGACTTACAACCTGGGCAGGGGCACTTCGTTGCTAAGTGAGTTTTACTAGATCCTGGTAGAGAAGTCAGTCGTGGAACTTGGAGACCAAGTCTAGAGTTGCAAGTTTCTCTCTTCTTGACTCCAAACTTTGGCCTTGAGCCAATGAAAAAACATTTTTTCTTCTAGTTAGACTTAGTAAATCAAACTTCTCATTCCTTAAGTCACTAAAATGGAAAAAAGCTAAAAATATGTAAACAGAAACCTGAAAAAAGAAAACCCATGTGTGTCCCATGAGGAAGTTAAAAGATTTTGGCTTGTGCTTACTTTTCTTTCTACCAGCTCAGATTTGTATTTGTAAGTCTCCCTAAACAAGAGTGATACCTAACTTTTAGTTCGATTGTTCATATTGTATTACATGTGTGTTTTATCATACAGTATTGTCGATTGCTGGGTACTACATTACCTTGTGTCATGAACTCTGAGATTGCCTTAATTAATGTACCTACCTTTTTGGAAGGAAAATAGACATTTAGAAAGAATGCATATGGCCAGGGTTGAAAAGAGACCACCTAAAGTATAATCCAGAAATTCTTGTTGTTGCTGTTGTTTCCAACTGAGTCCTTTTCTGTGTCAGCTTTGCTCTTTCATTTAACCAAAAGTTGGCTGCCAGTGGGTCTAGGGTCCCTGCTTCATTGTTCTTACCCTTTGGGAGAAGAGGAGACTGCAAGCAGAGAATATAAGTCCTTCTCTTGAGTAACTTTAAGTAAATTTGGGTCATTTGACAACACTTGGAAGCACAGTATCCTCCGGAGAAATTCCCTGTGCTGCTTGGCAGGGAATCAGGCAGCTCTGGAATATCCGTCTTAACCCTTCTAGGTTGACTGTCCCACATTGGAGCTCCCGGTTTCACCAGGGCACAAATGACTGGCCCATGAGCGTAGTTGTTTCTCGTGGGACTAATTCCTTGCTTTTCAGACCTCACAGATTATACAGCTTGCCTGGACTTGAAATATTCCTTCTACCTACTCTGTGTTGGTGAATTTGTCTGTGATTACTAACTCAGTGTTATTTAATAAGACTGCAATGCCGTGAATTCCCAAGTCTTCCAAAAAGGTTGCTTGGGCTTTGTTATGTTTATCCCACTCTCTTATTATCTTCCTCTTGCCTTGATTAAGCAAAGAGCTGTAAAGGTTAAGGGAGCCATGACTTGTAAATGAGGTACATTAACAAAAAGAAGAGAAAAGCACCACCTGAAAGAAGACTTCATTCTGTTTGATCAGGATATCAGTATAACCATTAAATGAATTCTCTTTGAAAAAATTTTCATTTTTGTTTTATCATCATTCTTCAAAGAATAGAGAAAGGCATGAGAAACTGTACTTCAGAAGGGTATCTAAGATTGTGGCAGAGCCCAATCTGAATTTAGAATTAAGTCTTATTCTAATAGTCTATATATACATTAATGTGGTCAGCTATGCATGTGCGGAAGGAATGACTCGGTAAAAAACAAGTGCACTGGAAATTTTAATTTATTTTCTAGGACACCAAAGCAGTCACTCCCAGAAGAACCCTAGACTTCTTAGCACGTAGGCTGAGGAATTCCGGCCTAACGGTGTGGTAGAATTAGATTCAAGAGGAATTGTTCTCCAGCCCTGGCTCCATCTCTCACCAGCTGTGTGAACTTTCTGGAACTCGATTTCCTGGTTTGTAAAATGTTTTTGGAAGACCATGTTCTACGTTTGACTATTGAAAATTATTCCATCTCTAAAATCTTTACTGATAAAACCTCACCTACCCACTCACTCATTCTCACTCATCCATGCTTTGACATTGTTAATCCCTCAGCCCTTCACCTTGTCCTCTTCCCTCAGTCTATTATTAGGTAATAATTCTTCCTCTTCTTTATTTTATTTTATTATGGTACTAGGGACTGAACCCAGGGATGTTCTACCTCTGAGCTACACCCCTAGCCCTATTTTATTTTTTATTTTTAAACAGGGTCTTGCTAAGTTGCTGAGGCTGGCCTTGAACTTGCGATGCTCCTGTCTCAGCCTCCCAAGTATTGGGATTCCTGGTGTGCACTACCACGCCCAGCCGATCTTCTTGGCATCACTTCTTTTCCTGCTTGACTTCCATCCTCAGCACCACCTTACTACCATTTCTTCTACTTCTCTGCTTAGACTTTCCTTATGGGCAGGGGTTATAACTCGTATGGCTCTAGAATCCCCCCCACAATTCTTAAAACGAGGTCAGCCACACAGGAGATAGCAGCTGAGTGACATTGAGGATGATAGAAAGTGAATTAAATGAAAGCATTTAACATGACTCCATTGTCATCGGTACAATGTGATTTACTTTTGTGAATGCAAAAACAAAACAAAGGAAAGGAAGGAAGCGAAAGGCACAATCTTCTTCCGAATAAATGCCACACGTAACAGGCTGTCTCTTGAACCTTGTTGTTGATGTTGGGGGAAAAAAGCTTTTTATGAAGTTGTTCTAATGGATGTTTTCATTAGTACATATTAAAGTTATTAATAAAAACACAGGAGTGCTTAAAATGAGTGCCTTGAGGCCTTGTGAAATGGCTTTGATTGGGTAATGCAATACATTATGTGTTATCAGAAGAAAAGCAATGCTGCTCTAGCAGAAATGAGTCCTTCAGAGGTCAGCATCCCATTTGAAGATGACGGGCATATTAAAACAACCACACAGGCTATTTTCTTTCTATTTTACACTTCTGATCCTTATCACAATAAAGAGAAGAAACGGACAACGGAACCTGAGATTTGCTGTAATTGTTGTGAATGCATACATTAAAGAGAATATATTAAATGAAGTACTTTGTTTTTCAATGTAAGTCAGTAAGCTGTCTTTTTAGCCAATCCATGTAAGTGGTCACTGTGTACTCACAGTGCCCCGTTGTGTACTCGCAGTGCCCCGTTGTGTACTCACAGTGCCCCGTTCCATTCCTGTGATGGACCAAGTGTGCTCCTAGACTTTCCCAGGTCAGGTTAAGAGAGGACAAATGTGAAAGGCTGCTCATTCTAGACCTCAGACCTCCTCAGAATTCGACCCCTCCATGAGCCCTTGCACTGGCCTCGAGTTCCTGAATCCAAGTCACTGTGCAGGGGATTGACCCCAAACAAACCAATCCTTAAAACGAGGCAACATTCTAGCGGCATCATAGGGTTTCAGCTGCTTAGACCCCGAGTCTCGTGATAGTTTAAATTCAGACTCTTCATTTCTTCTTTCTCTTCTAGCTGTTACGTCCTAAATTGAAAAGGAGTAGAGGGCAAAACAAACAAAACCCTAAGAATTCTTCCCTTCCTTTCTTGTTTCCTCCTCACATTATCCCTCCTATTTTTTTTTTTTTGGTAATGGGAATTGAACCCAGGAGCCTTCTACTTCTGAGCTAGACTCCCAGCCCTATTTTATATTTTGTTTTGAAACAGGGTCTAGCTAAGTTGCTGAGACTGGTCTCGAACTTGAGATCCTCTCATCTCTGCCTCACCTCACGAGTACTGGGATTACAGGTGTGTGCCAATACACCCGGCCTCCCCCTCCTATTCTACTAATAGGTGCATTTCAAATGTATATACACATTATATCTTAGATTTATGAATGAGGTTTTCTCCCAATAAACCCAAAGCAAGTTGAAAATAGCCTAAGTGGGAAATGCACTGAATGCTCCTGAGCTGCAGACCATCGTAGCTGAGCGACACAGGGCACTGCAGATGGCAGCCGCTTCCCCTGGTCAACACAGGCTGCCTGGGAGCTCCGGCGCTGCCGGTGTCCAGTGCAGCAAAGTATCACACCATACACACCACAGATCACTAGCCAGGAAAAGATCAAAATTCAAAATTCTAGCTCCAGTTTCTACTGAATATGTATCACTTTTTCACCATGATAATGTCAAAAAAGTTGTAAGTTGGGATTATAACTTTTCTAAATCCAGGACCTTTGTATAGGAAAGAGGTTGTGCTAAACTCTCATGACTTTGGAAATCTTCACCTTTAAGGGTAGAACAAGTCATGAGTTAATTTTCTCATTGGTTTAAGTCAGAGCAAAAATGAGGATGTCTGATGGTAACAAGTTAAATTGACGACTACGGAAAAGTATAGATTGCCCTGTGTTCTTGAAAATTATATGGTATGAGTTGCCTGCAAATTAGAATACTTTTTCCAAGAGAATGTTTCCTCTTGTTTCATTATTCAGATGTTTCAATCCTTCAGATCCCCTGGTGAACTGAGAGCAACAAAATATTGTTTACAGTCCTCTTGTTCTACGAAAAAGCCTCTTAGCCACTTTTGAAAATCAGAGGTGGGTATTAATACGAGCATGGCTGTTTCTATAGCACTTGTATTGTCAGGGCTCCCCAGGGAAACATTGAGGAATCGGTTCATGCAATTGTGGAGGCCGAGAAAGCCCAAGATCTGCTCTTGGCAAGCTAGAGACCCACCAGAGCTGGCGGTGTGATTGCAGTCTGAGTCTGAGGGACTGAGAACCAGGCGAGCTAATGGTCCAGGGTCCCAGCCAGGATGCAAGAGGCTTTAGACTCAAGAAGAGCTGATGCTTCTGTCCAAGCTGGGAGACCAGAAAAGACCAGTGCCTCAGATCAAGCCAGCAAGTGGGACTAGGCCCCTGGTACTCTGCCTTTTTGTTCTGTTCAGGTCTTCAGTTGATTGGCTGAGGCCCATCCACATGATAGGGGTGGAGCTGCTTTGCTGAGCCCACCAATTCAAATGTTAATCTCTTCCAGAAACATCCTCACAAATACACCCAGAATAATATTTGACCAAATGTCTGGGCACTCTGTGACAAGTTGACAACTAAATTATGCATCGCAACGCCCTTGTATTCTTATAGTAAACAATATGAAGAAATTAGAGTAAGAACCTCAAAGAAAAAATATTCCAGTGTTTTTATTGGAGATAAAAACTCAGTTACTGGCTTTGGAATTTTCCTGCTGTTGTTGCTTACCTTTTCTAAGACCTATAACAGAAGAGGAAGTGAGCCAGGCAGAATGGCACATGTCTATAATTCCAATGACTGGGAGGCCAAGACTGGAGGATGACAGGTTCAAGGCCAACATACTATAGCTTAGTGAAACCCTGTTCAACAAATGGGGGAGAGGGGGGCTCAGTGGTAGAACTACCCTGGGTTCCATCCCAGTACTAAAGAAAAAAAATAAAAATAAGTGTGATTTATAAACAGAATGGTATAGATTTGAATAGAATTTATCAATAGAAGAGGAATCACTTACCCTTGAAGCTAATGATAATAGTACAAATAGCAAATAGGACATACGGGTTAATTTGATTTTTACAACAGGCCCATAAGGGTGGTTTTATTGCTTTAATCATTTTACAAATGAAAAATCTGAAGTGAGAGCAGTCGGTTGACCAGCAGAAGGTCCCAGGCAGCGCTAATAAGTGGCAGAGCAGGACTCTGAACCGTGGGCCAGCCTCGTGAGTGTGAGGCCCATGTGGGGCCGCAGGGCCTTGTGTGCAGAAGGGCCCGCTCGCTGGTTAATGCTACGCTATAGCCCTCTTGAAATTAATTTAATTTTTTTTGAACAAGCAGTCCTACAGTTTCATTTTGCACTGAGCCCTGCAAATTATATAGCCTGTCATATCTCCCTGGCTGTACAGATCCTTCCACTCTACCATATCTCTTTCCAGAGATGAGGTCTCCCTTGGAAAAACAATCAGCAGGGAGAGTCACTACCTGTTCGCTACCCACCCAAGGACACGCCGTTGGCATAGCCCTGTCTCATACCGGTGGATGTGATATCTGAATTGATTGCTAGATTGACACTTTCATAAGACAAATACCTGAAACTGCCTTTGAGTTTTAGTTTCTTGGCTGGCTAAGTGCCATATAGCAGGAAACAAAATTACTTGATGTAGTTTACTAGCCTCCTTTTTTTTTTTCATTTCTTCTAAACATATTAAATTCTATTTCCATTTCTACCCGCGGAGGCACTGCGCTCTTCTTCCACCATGTCGTAATATGTTTCATTCTATTTGGACTTACCTAAAATGCGTTGGTTTTCTAAAAGTGACCGCTACCACTGTGATATTTTATTATTAATAATGAACATTTATTGAGTGTTGGGCAGTTGGTTCGAAGCCATTTTTCTACTGAATCCAATTCTTTACCATCTAAATTAAGAATGTCAGCTTTGAAGCTGAGGGGTTGGCTGACCCAAGGATGTTTCTGTTTTCTCATTTTTTTCTTCATCTTAAAGCATTTAACCTTTCCTTTCTAATTAAAGAGTTGAAGAAATGGCGTGGTGCGTGTTTGAAATTTACTTTTATCAAACCCTAAGATCAATTTTTTGTTTCAAGCCTTACAGAAGACAGTGTTTTGAATTGTGACAGTTTCTTTTCATTAAAAATACATGTTCTCCCTTTTTAAAATTTTTTGGTTTTTTTTTTAAATATACTATTATTGGTGCATTGTAATATCACATCATAGTGAAGTTCAGAGTGATAGGGGACATCGCTTAGTGACCTTTTATTTTAAAATTTACCCTATTTTATCACATTTTGTCACTGTTTGGGGGAATATTAGAAACCATCTAATCCGACATACTTGCTTCTTGGGCGAAGACACTGATGGCCAGAGAGGTTCAAGGGGGCTTGTTTTAAGACTTCATAGTCGGAGTGAAGGAGCAAAGACTGGCATGCAAATCCCTGGAATTTAAGTCCAGACCCTTTTATTACTCCACACAAATCTCTCTTGATGCCCCAAATCACTAAGATTTCTTTTTTTAATTTTCTGCCCATGATAAATATTTATATAGCCTTGAGCCTCAAGTTAAAGTTTAGCTTACCAAGGCCCTATGAATATGAAAATGAGAATTCTGGAGGGAAATGTTAGCTTTTCAGTAAAAGGGCAACAGTGTTTTGAAATGCTCAATGTCATGTCTGAAAAAGTGTCTGCCTTTCCAATTAAATTCTCATAACGGACAACGATGCCGCTGGATTGTTTTGGTAATTTTATAACCCAGTAACGTATTTTATAAAAACAAATTACTCAGCCAAAGGTGTCAGTAAACGTATGTCAAATTAAATACACAGTGAAAATAATGTAGCCGAATCTGTTGTTGTAATAAGGAACATCAGCAAGGTACTTTGTTAAAAGGAACTTTTTTTCTCACTCTATTGTTGGAATTTCGGTTGCTGGGGTAGAGGGGCACTAAAATATATTTGTGATAAAGGCAGATTGTGAATTATTTGCATTTGATGAGTCTCATGAGAATTCTTAGAAAAATGACAGTTGATTCCAAAGTGCTTTATTATTAATATCCAAATATTTTTCTTTTAAAATCTATGCACACAGGCTATGCTCCAGGGGTGCGATATGATTGTATTGACCAGGCTGTATAGCTTATGATAAATTGTGTATAGGAGTTTTAAAGAAGTTGCCTCTGATATGGCTGAAAACAAGAGTTCTGATGAAATATTTCCTAAGAAAGAACTAATGCAGAATCTTTTTAAAGGATATTCTGTTTTTCCTCTTTCTTCACTACCAGTGTGCCTTGTATTTACAGCCTCAGTTCCATAGTGCAAAACACATTTTAATCTAATGCAAAGTTCTTACTCATCCAGGAATAACTTTTTTGTTCCTTATTCTGCTGTCCCACTCCACAGAGTAAAAGCAGCCCGTCCTGGTTGAGAAAAGAACCCCACAGTTATGGGAATTCAAGATTCAAATGCTGATCGTCCTTGCACTCTTCACATCACTAAATCATTTTTCTTCAGTAAATTTCCTCTTCATTGATCACCCCTGTGTGACCACAGCAGCTAAACAGGTCCCTCAGTGTTGCAAGTCAGCCACCAGGAGGCATCCCAGGGCCTGCGGGCAGCTCTAGGGTTTTTTTGTTTTTTTTTTTTTTTTTTTTGCGGTACTGGGGATTGAACCCAGGGGCATTCTACCTCCGGGCTACACCCCCAGCCCTATTTTTTATTCTTTATTTTGAAACAGGGTCTCACTAAGTAGCTGAGGGCCTCCCTAAGTAGCTGAGGCTGGCCGCGAACCTGGGATCCTCCTGTCTCAGCCTCCCAAGTACTGGGATTACAAGCGTGAGCCACCATGCCCGGCTAGCTCTAGGTTGTTTTTGTTGTTGTATGTGTGTGCTATTGAGGACTGAACCCAGGGACATTCTACTTGTGAACTACACCCCCAGATTTTGAGACAGCCTCACAAAGTTGCTAAGGCTGGCTGGGAACCTGTGATCCTCCTGTCTCAGCCTCCCAAGTATTGGGATTACAAGCGTGTGCCACCATGCCTGGCTAGGTCTCGGTTTTAAATGTTCACTTTTCTACTTGTTGGGTGTCCTACCAAGTGTGCCACCATGTTAGTTAATGTTGTGTTTAGGTTTGGAATGTCCTCCAAAAGACGCATGTGTTGAAAGCATGTCCTCAGTACAACAAAGTTCAGTGGTGGGGCATGGCTGGAGAAGCAGGTCACTGGGGGTGTGGCCGCAAGGACTGTATCTCTTCCTTGCCGCTACCCCTCCTCTCTCTCTCTCTCTCTCTCTCTCTCTCTCTCTCTCTGTCTCTCTCAGTCTCTCTCACGGTCTCTCTTTTTTCTCTGCCACACACCCTGCCACTGCAGTTTCTCCCTTGTGGCCGGTGGACCATGGACTGAACCTCAAGGTTAGCTTACAGATTATTTCTCATTATACAGATGGATTATTTGGTGATACATAAAATGATAAAGGAATAAGACAATTCTAGAACTAAGGCTCATTACTTTCAATGATCTTTCTGCTAGCAGTCTGATTTGACAGCTGTATTCCAGTTTAGACAGGGAGATGAAGGACTAACAAGAGGTGGCTTTGGCTTTATCAAATGTTTAGAATACAGCACCGGTACTGTTCAGTGGCCTCCAAATAATGTCACTTCTCCTGCAACAACCCAAATCTTGCAAAACTTTATCTTAACCTAATTTCTTGGTTTTAGCCTGGACCAAGGGTATTTGTTAGGCAGGGAAGTTTGTAGTCAGGACATTTGGCTTAATAAGCCAAATTAAAATGTTTCAAAACTCGAAACCCACTTTAGTTGTTAGTACGTTGTTTGGGACAGAATCATGTGGAACACATTCTAAGTGTCAAACTCCATGGGAATTCCGCCAGACCACACCCTCTGGTGTCATATCTGAAATGACTTCATGGAAACACTGGGTGAGAATCTCATCGGTGCCCATTCATGAGCCGATTTTGACCTGAGTTTCACAAATTGGCTCACGTTTACCAGACACTACAACACTGGTTGTCAACTGGGGTAATTTTGCTCTGTAGGGAGAATTAGAAAATATCTAGAGACATAATTTATTGTGACTACTGATATCTACTGGGTAAAGCCAGAGGCGCTGCTAAATATCCACTAATGCACAGGAAAGCCCTACGGTTGAGAAATCCCACACAAAGGTAACTGGTTTTGACTCAGTCCTCATAAACATCGTATGAGGTGGATTCTGGTGCTAGCTCCAGTTTACAGAAGCAGAAGTTGTAGCATTGAGAGGTTAAGAGGTTTCTGATATCCCAGAATTCTCATATAGGAACATTGATTGGGCTTAATCTAGAATTCAGACACTTCATTCTTGCCTCCTAAGAACCGAGTCAGGATTAGAATCCTTTCTTTTTTTTTTTTTCTTTTTTCTGTTTCCACCACACAATGCTGCCTTCTTGATTGTTAGGTTGAATGACTACAAAACCTGCTTCCTACAGAATGAACTAGTTTTAAAATGTTGTAAAGCAAGCAAAAAAATTTGCATATTTTGTAACTTTGGATCTAGGGCACCATTTGAATGGGTTTCCCTATAGTTGTGTTGATGGTAAGGTTTGCTAGCCTGGCTGGGCCAAAGGACCAACTACTCATTCTTTATGGTCCTCTCTGCATCGGTACTGTTCAGTGGTAATATATCTGTTAAGGGAGGTGTATAGTTCTATCCTTTTTGGAGAGAATATCCACACTTCGGTTTTGCCTTTTGAGACTTATGCACAATATCACTAAAGTACATTATCATTTTTTATCTGGTGTTAGGGAGGGTTTTATCATCTTCTCAGTTAGGGAGTATGCTCCAGGCAAAGAAAGGATTAGGACTCATCAGAGCTAACAGGACTGACATGACATGGTTCTACTGTTTTGCTATTGTTTTTCTCCTGCCAGTCAAAAAGGAATAGAGGATAATAGAAACTCGTCAGTTGCTATTTGGAAAACTGTTTACTTTCCCTGAATATTTTGGTCTCTTGTTGACATGAGCACTGACCGCTTTTTTTTTTTTTTGCCATACTGGATAATTTATTTTATATGAGGTGGTGTTTTCAACAACCACTACAGCATGTTCTGAATCACTCTGAACTCTATCTGGATAAAAATAAATGCTCTCATTTTCTCCAATGGGTGTTTTCTTTAGCCCACGAAAGTTAGATTGGCTTTGATCATTCCCCAAACCCGTTATATGAACTCCTGTAAGAAATATAAACAAGCAAAATTTCCACAGAAATAAAAGAAAGCGTGGTCTAACTTTTGCCCTCCCAAGTCTGGCCCATTAGTTAATTCAATTTTGGGGGTCTGTGAACAGTGGAATTTTCACATGACTTTTTATGTAAGTGAAAAGGAAAGATTACCATTAAATGTAGCATTGTAATATGTTCATTAGGAAGCAAAGGAGACCAAGCTAGATGCTTCATCTACATAAAGATGAAGATTTTGTTAGCATATGGCCCACTAAAGTTGCTATAACCTCTCCCAACATGGGGACCATTTACACTTACTTCTAAATGTAAAACACTGCATTGTCTAGTTTATTTCCTTTCTTTCCCCACCCACCCCATCCCCTTCAGCACTGAGGCTTGGACCCAGGGCACACCACCTCAGAGCTATACCTCCAGTCCTTTTTTTAGTTTTTTGTTTTGAAACATGGTGTAGCTGAGGGTCTCCCTAAGTTGCTGAGACTGGCCTTGAACCTGCCATCCTTCTTCTGTCTTAGCCTCCCAAGTATTGGGATTACAGGTGTGTGCCACCACACCCAGGCTTGTCTAGGTTATTTCTGAGATCTGTTTCTGGGAGAAAAAAAAATCTAATTGGTTCTGTCAAACGTTTGAGTCAGGTGTCTTCATAGGTCAGTGATTCACCTGCATACACCTGCCCTTAGTTCTCATGCCTGTCTGGTTCAAAGAATCACACCGACAGGTAGAGCGGGGCTAGGATGCCTCATTCGAAGATCACCATCCCTTTAACAGAATGAATGAGTTATGGGCAGGAAGACAGTAGCTGAAAAACTATAATTGAGATATAATTAAAATAAGATAAAATTGACCAAGTAAGCAGAAAAAGTGGGGAAATTGAATGGCTGAGTAGAAGTAATTTTTCAGTATTGGAAGAGTTCACCGAGGTAGAAAACCCCAGAAGTGGTGCTGTGTGCTGGTCCGTCAGGGAGAAGGGTTTTGAGATGGGGGTGAAGGTATTGACTATTGCCTGTGAAGTACCGCTGCGACTGACTTGACAGCATCGTGGCTAAAACTAAAGCTACATGACCTTTTTTTTTCTTGTGGGATTTTTTTCTTGCTGGGGATTGAACCCAGGAATATTCTACCTCCGAGCTACACTCCCAGCCCTATTTTACTTTGTTTTTATTTGGAAACAGTCTCACTCTAAGTTGCTGAGGGGCTTACTAGGTTGCTGAGGCTGGCCTTGAACCTGTGACCCTCCTGTCTTAGCTTCCCAAGGACTGGGATTACAGGCATGGGCCACCATGCCTGGTTGTACAGGACCCTTTGAGGAGGGTCTGTCATGGAGGAGGAATTTTTCTGCCCAAACAAAAGGATAGGGTTCCCATGAGTACACAGACCCAAGTATGTTTGCAAAGTCACTTTGAAGGTTATCTACTCTATACTACACACTTACTCTGCATTGCTCAAGTTAGGATAATTCCAGGAGACTAGGTCCTTGTCAATTACATGTTAAAGAATTCTAATTTAAAAGCATAAAATGCTAGATTATATTATATACATCAACACATTCTCCTACACTGAACAGGCAAAGGTATTCCGTAATAACAGTCATCAGTGATTCTTCAAGAAAGGGATGTACATTGTCTTTAAATATTTCTATTAATTTAGTAAACAAATAAGTAAAACTAGAAGGAAAGAAGTTTCCCAGGAGTATCAAAAACATGCTGTCATGAGCGATGAAAGCAATCTCTCCAGAAGCAGCTTGTCTCCGAGTGGAGTGTCCTAGTGGTGATTAGTTGTTGGGCTCCCCCGTCAAACTTCGGAGAGTGGGATCCAGGCTCAGCCATATTCCGGCCTCGCGGTTTTATCTCAGCCACTGAGTGTCAGGGTGCTCAGCTGAAAAATGGGGAAATACCATTCACGTGTAGGTGTTATCAGAGTGAAATAGAAGATCTGTATAATTCTCTTAGCAAATTATACTATTTCAGTGAGTGTGGCTATTAGTGTTTTGAGCCAGACAACATTAGGAAGAGTTTGATTCAAGAAGGTGTACAGCAGGACCAGTATAGGATAAACTCAGTGAGACGAGTTATGTGAAATATTTAAGGGGGTAGCCAAAACTTGGTGTTTAGGATAGATAATATTTTCATGTAATATTATTGAAATCAATGCAAAAGAAATTTGTGATAAAAAATATCAAAATGTTAAATAAAGACAGGATCTGAATCTGTCTTACCTGGTTCCAAGAAGAACAGAGAGCTGGCCCATGAGATAAAGTTTGATAATTTGATTTTTTTTAAATATTGCATTAAAATATCATTTGTCAGCTGACATGATGGTGCATGCCCATAATCCCAGTACTTGGGAGGCTGAGACAGGAGGATCACAGGTTCAAGGCCAGCCTCAGCAACTTAGTGAGACTCTGAGCAACCTAGTGAGACCCTGTTTCAAAAGAAAAAATAAAAATGGGTTGACTCTGAGCAACCTAGTGAGACCCTGTTTCAAAAGAAAAAATAAAAATGGGTTGGGGGTGTAGCTCAGAGGCAGAATGCCACTGGGTTCAATCCCTAGTAACACACAGATACACACACACACACACACGCACACACACACACACACACACACACACACACACCATATCTCCTGACTACTGAGATTTTTAGTGGCTTCCTAAATTTTGTGCCTGGGATGAGTGCCTCGCTTACTACATCTTCATCCTAGTTCTGATGAGTACTTTCTTTTTATTTTTACTCGAAAGATTCAGAAATCTGGATTTCAACACTAGCCAAGACCTTTGGGGTCATCATGTCCAACCCTCTATGTGGTTACAAATGTTTCTAAGCACCTCTTTTTTATGTCAAAGATTTGCTTTTAACAGCCTAAGACTAATAGCCATATATGCACAAGTGGAATTGTTGACATTTTACAGTAACACTAAACTTCCACTGTCGTGGCTCCAGGACACTTCGTTAAACAAGCAAGACGCCCTGCTGCCTGCAGCCCCGTGACCTGGCCTGTGACTTGCTGGAGGTTTCCAGGGGACATTTCTACTTTCATTTGTGTTCATTTGTTCATACTTGATGTTTTTTCTGACTTTCTTTGACTCTTTTTAGAGGGCAAATTTTGACCATCCTGAAAACAAGGGACATCTCAGGAAATTGTTTTCTATGTTGTGTTTAAATATTGATTGCATTCTGGCAGAGGTCACATAATTAAACTCACAGCAGTAATCACGCTCCTTTCAATAATCAACCTTTTATCCCTTTACCTCGCCTGCAACTGCCTTTCCTCGTTTCTCGGGGCTGGATGGCAGGAAGCCATTTGGCTCGGCCACCTGTGCCTTGGCAGGGCTCTCCCTGAATCGGATGTCCTCCTCCTCCTTGAAGGCAGAATGTGTCTCTTGCTCAGGCTCACCTCACATTTCAACTTGCGAATGAGCATGTGGTTTCTATGTCATTCCTTTGGCACTAGTTGACAGATCAACCTAAGCGATGACCCGTGAATGTGTAATTACTACAGCTTTTCAGGGCTGCCCGCCCCCCATCCTGAACCTGTTGTCCCTCTTGTGCATCTTTAAGGTAAAGTCTTCACCCAGGGATCAGAAAGGGAAAATACTTCTATAATGAACTGAAGAGCAAAAATAACAATTTCCTAGTTACAAGCCACCATGGCAAAGTTCCAGACTTTGCTACCTAACTGGATTGGGCGTGTGTGATAGTTAATTTTCTCTGTCAACTTGACTAGGCTCTAGGGTGCCCAGATACTTGGTTGAACATTATTCTGCATGTCTGTGGGGGTATTCTGAGATGAGATTAGCATTGGAATCAGTAAACTGAGTAAAGCAAGTTGCTTTACCCCTGTAATGAATGGCCCTCATAGAATCAGTTGAGGCCTAAATAGAGCAAAAGGCAGTGTCCTGCAGGTGAGAGAGAACTCCTTCCACCTGATTGCCTTGGGACATCAGACCTTCCCTGCTTTTATTTATTTTTTATTTATTTTATTTAATTAATTAATTTATTTATTTTTGTGGTACTGGGGATTGAACCCAGGGACATTCTACCTCCGAGCTACACCCCCAGCCCTATATTTTATTCTTTATTTTGAAACAGTGTCTCACTAAGTTGCGGAGGGCCTCACTAAGTAGCTGAGGCTGGCCGCGAACCCGGATCCTCTGGTCTCTGCCTCCCAAGCCACCACGCCCGCTTCCCTGGTTTTAGACTACAACTAAAATAGTGGTTTTTCTTAATTCTCAAGCCTGCCAACTTTCAGAATGGAGCTTAGACTACCAGCTCTCCTGGTTCTTAGGTCTTTGGTCTCTGACTAGAACTGCAACATCAGCTCTCCTGGGTCTACAGCTTGCCATCTACAATTCTTAGGACCTCTAAACCTCCATAATCACTTGAGCTAATTCCTTATAATAAATCTCTTTAAATATATATAATACATGTATATCATATATGTGTTTAATATGTATATTACTCTATATTTTATACATGCATATTATATATTATATGTTATATATAGATATTAATAATGCTAAAATAGGTAATACCTATAATATATATTTATTTAATATGCATATCACATATAATATACATGCAGTGTGCATATTTACATTATATATAATATAGCTAACTGGTTCTATTTCTCTGAAGAATGATGATTAACATAGAATGCTCTGTATAACTTGGAAATTCACTGGAGAACCTGTTATAAGCCAGGCACTTTTCTTTTTTTTTTGCGGTACTGGGGATTGAACCCAGGGGTGTTCTACCTCCGCGCTACACCCCCAGCCCTATTTTTTTATACTTTATTTTGAAACCGGGTCTCACGAAGTTGCAGAGGGCCTCACTAGGTAGAGAGAGAGAGAGAGAGAGAGAGAGAGAGAGAGACAGAGAGAGACAGAGAGAGAGAGAGTGAGCTGAGGCTGGCCACGAACCCGGATCCTCCAGTCTCCGCCTCCCAAAGTACTGGGATTACAAGCGTGCGCCACCACGCCCCGCTAGCCAGCACTTTTCTACATGGGATGGACTGAACGGTGAATATGACAGACCCTTTCTTTCATGAAGATTATATTCTCGTAGGGTAAATCAATCTGAGTAAATAATAATATAAACAAGGAAAGACCAGCTTGATGTGTGCAATGGAGGAAAAAAAATAGGATGATGTGAATCCAAGAGACGGGAGGACCAGGACCAGAAATGGTGGTCAGTGAAGGACTCTGAGAAATAACCTTTATGTGTCAAGGAGGAGGCAGCCACACAGATAATGGAGAGAAGGCGGTCCTTGGTGAGAGTAATTGGGAGTTCAAAGGCCCTAAAACAGATACAGTTTAATATAAATTCAAACTTGAAGGGATTTTAGAGCTCGCCTAAGCCAAACATCCAGATGTTAAACTCAAATGTAAAAGTTTTTCAGGTCTTCCATGAGGACTCTGGAGTGATTTAGTAAATCAGTTATAACTATAGTGAAAACCAAGAGCACAGTACAGGAGGAAGTGAATGTGCTTCTGTTTAGATTTAAATTCCGAGTGTAAGTTTTATCCCCTTATTGCTTCTTCTTAGTTGTTGCTCAGTTCACCTTTTCCCAGACCAGTTCTACCATTCATCCTTCCCATCTCCCATTCTGCTTTCTCCAGAAACCAGTGAGCTAGTAGCTACTATTTTCTCTTAATGGCTTTCCTTGGATGTGTAAGGATGAGAATGAACACTAATTTCCATATGGTTCAAGTGTAAGAGTTACTAAAGGAAAACTGAGATGGACAATAAATTTGGGATAAACCATTACCATTTTTCTCAAGTGGAAAAATATTCATGGGCAAATCAGTTTAAATGACTTCATAAAACCCATAGAGGGGTGCTATCAAATATAAGTAGCATGCAAGCTATGTTTGTCATGCTAAGTTTTCTAGTACCAATTAAAAAGTAAAAACAAGACAAAAATGGGTGAAATTGATTTTAACCACATATTTAACTCAGTATTTCCAAAATTCTATTCTAAAAATTATTAGCAGGCGATTTTACATTCTGTTTATGTTGGTTTGAAATCCGTGTGTATTTTTAATTTAGAGCAGGTATGAGTTCACACTGGCATGCATCAAGTGCTGATCAGCCACATTGGCTGGTGGCTACTACTTGGAAAGAGCAAGCGTAGAGGCAGGCTGACTTGATTATAGTGCGCTGGGAGGCCAGGAGGCGGAATAACTCACCTTACCTGACTCTTGTATTCCTCAGGTGCAGTGCATGTTTCTGTGTATTTCTTTCTTCCTTTGTAAGTTCTCTGCTTTTCACTCTCCCTCCCCCACCAATGCTGCTTTTTATACCTCCTCCCTGAAAAGGTCTCTATCACATGGTTGTTAAGCATTTTAAGGCTTCCTTTGTTAAAGTTTTTTTTTTTTCTTACAGTTCTCTTTCTTAGTGATTTAATTTTCACCTTTCTAGCACTGAAAGCACAATGAGCCCCTTTGAGTCAGTCCACACCCTCCTTTGTCAAAGATCCCCTTCCCCCGTAATTAAGACTTTAAAAAAGGAATCAGGAAGTGTCTCTCCATGATGCTTTAAACACAAAAATAGGAATACTAGAAGGTTTTCTTTAGACATGGTGATAAACTTGTATCCTTCTTGAGTCGCTGGCTGATTTGTGTTTCAGGATAATTAGTCCTGTACACCTTCTTAAGTTGGGTGTCCTGAAAGTGAACTTTGTGCATTGCTGCCTTGTGCAAAAAAAAAAAAAATATATATATATATATATGCACACACACACATATATATATATATATATATATTTATTTATTTATTTATCTAATAGACCACTTTGGTTCCAACATGCCTTTTTTGGTAGAAGTGTTGGTAATTATAAATAAGAATAAAACAAATATTGTTAATAGTGATATATCCACTAATATTTATGCTTATTATTTATTTCCCTTCCTGTTTGAAAGAAAACAGGTAACTGTTACAAGAACATGTGCATGAACCCACACATTCCTTATCTTTATTCACTTATTATGCGGCTAGTCATAAATCATTAATCAGCCAATCGCTTTCTTGGTATTGGAAGACAGGCAAAATCCATTCTCTCCATAATGAAAATCCCAAGCACTTGGTGCAAAATGGAGACTTACCCGTTATATAAAGATGACTTGCTCGCCACATGTCTGTAACAAACAGAAAAAGGCTCATTGTAATTCTCGTCTGCTGTAGAAGGTGCCACACTTCTGTGTCCCATCCAGACACCACTCAGGACACCACCCTTCCTTCAGTAGAAAAGGAAGACCAGAATAGAACCTGCGGCATTTCTCAATGTCTTCGTTAAGACCCAGGCACAATATATTTATACATTGATTGTATCGATGATAAAGGATGATGCTCGCCACCAGGCCTCCTCTAGTGGTGACAAGGCCGAAGGATGGATACTTGGTAACCTGTGATCTATTCACAGGCACCAGTGGCTAGAAACTCTGGCCTAGAAGTGTAGGTGACTTTTGCTATTGGAAGAAAAACTAAAATAAATGGCTTATTATTTGCAATAACAGCCCTTTGGGGAGATAGCTCAGAATACTGCTTCCTTGGAGGCAAATTGCTAGGGCAACTCTACTTTAGGAATGCATGGCTTACCCCCAAGGAGAAGAGGCTTATGAGAGGGGCTCTTATCATTCTCTGCCTCCAATCTCACAGGCTAGTCACATTGTTATATGATAGATTTTTCTAAGTGATCAAAATGCAAAGCTACTACCGCACACAAAGGAAAGAACTATTTGGTCATTGAATAGCACATCTTAGAAAATGGAAAGAATATGTAAAATTGTTGTAAACCAAGACAGCATGGAACCAAAGCTCTACATTTGACATACCCGTCTGAATTGAAATTAGACTTCCTGATTGATAACTAATGGAGAAAGGAGCCACTTCCTATCTCTTCTGGACAGATTTCTGCTACTCAGGTGATGGATGTCGGGTTCAGCTTCATTATGAAGCCACCAATGAGTTGTAACATTAAATACTTGGCAAAGGGAAATATGGCTGCTAACTATGTAGGCATGTTAACACTCTTATTCTGAAATATTTAATGTCCAGATTTAAAGTTGCATTTGGGAACTCAGAAGAAATATAAAATGTACTTTTCTAGGGCACTAAGATGTCCCTAAGAAGTATGAAAAATGTTTATATATAGGGCTGCCCTAGAAGGTAACAGTTAACACTGTGTTTGACACAACTCTTTCATTTATTGCCACCAACATCCTTATGAAATACACACATTATTTTTATTATTTAAGGATGATACTCACAGAGGTTCAGTAAATTGCTCAAGGATCCATTCAAGTAAATGATAGAGTGAAGATTTGAACCCATGTCTCCTTTTTTATTAGTCCCTTTGCTTAACTGGCTGTCCTACTGTTTCCCAAGAGGGACAGCTCCCCATGCAAGCTCTTTAATAAGAATACTGGGCAAGGAAAAAAAAAGGAGGTCCAGGTATGGGATGGTTAGTTGATGTACATAAACCATTGAATTTCTTTCTAACCTTCAGTTTCTATAATCTGTATGCTTTGATCTTGTATATTGGAGTCTTCTAGAACAATTATAAAAGAAAAAATAAGTCTTTTACTTTACATATTTTCAAAGCAATCCAGCAATTTAAATTAACATTATGCCTACAAGGCCATTCGCTTTCTTCGTCCCCTCTTAACACGGTTCCCTTTTTAACATTTTCAATATTCTCTGCCCTGATGCTTAAGATTTTGTTAAATTTCAGTGTTCTATGCATAGTTTACTTCTCTAAAAAACATTAGTACACAATGCTGTTGCAGCCAAGATAACCAAACAGATGTTTGGTATCGTCAAGAAGGGAGGGCCCTGTAAGTGAATGTGTTACAGCCAATGCTTTCTCAGATCTGCATCAAGAGTATTTCAGGCAGAGTTATTGTGTCTACAGAAAGCTGAGCACATGCCTAACAATTCCAGGACCCAAAGCTCTTCCTTTAACTTAGTATTTGAACAAATGAGTTTAATTCATATCATGGTTTGTACATTTTTACTTGTCAACTTTATAGCTTCATAATTGGTTATAAAAAAGTGATAGGTGGGGTACATGGCTCTACAGGTTGTGTGTTATAGAGACCAAAATGTCTCTTGCTGCCAATATTAAAAAACCTAGCGCCGGGCGTGGTGGCGCACACTTGTAATCCCAGTACTTTGGGAGGCAGAGACCGGAGGATCTGGGTTCGCGGCCAGCCTCAGTTCTCTCTCTCTCTCTCTCTCTCTCTCTCTCTCTCTCTCTCTCCTTACTGATGCCCTCCGCAACTTCATGAGACCCGGTTTCAAAATAAAGTATAAAAAAATAGGGCCGGAGGTGTAGCACAGAGGTAGAACGCCCTGGGTTCAATCCCCGGTACCGCCAAAAAAAAAAAAAAAAAAAACCTAGCTGGACTGAGTCAATTTATCGAACCTAATTTGGGACTGAAGTGGGAATGCCTTATTACCTAAGGGTAATACGAAGGATAAACTATTGCCTGGTTAGGAGAAAAATCAATATGTTAATAGTGTGCTAATAGTGGAATCAAACCTACTTACATGGGGTTAAGCGCTCCTTCTCAAAACCTCTATGTCCCGATAGCTTGGACAAGTGGCTTATGTGCTCATGCCAGTTCAACCTGATGTGATCATGCCAGTTCAACATACCTGGTGTGCTGTAGGGACCCCATAAATGGTCCTGCTTCTTTCAGCATTAAACACATGCAAGAGCTGGGCGTGATGCTGCACACTTGTAAACCCCGTACTTGGGAGGCTGAGATAGGGGGATGGCAGGTTTACTGCTAGCCTCAGCCACTTAGCGAGACCCTGTTTCAAAATAAAAAATAAAAAGGGCTGGCGGCGTAGCTCAGAGGTAGAAGTCCTTGGGTTTAGTCCCCAGTACCAAAGGGGGGAAAAGGGCACGTACAAGAAGGCCGTATTCTTGGGAGGCTGAGACCAGAGGATCCGGGTTCGCGGCCAGCCTCAGCTACTTAGGGAGACCCTCCGCAACTTAGTGAGACCCGGTTTCAAAATAAAGAATAAAAAATAGGGCTGGGGGTATAGCCTGGAGGTAGAATGCCCCTGGGTTCAATCCCTAGTACTGCAAAAAAAAAAAAAAAAAAGGAGAAGGCCGTATTCACATCACACACGTTTTCGGAGATCGTCTCTCCTGCCTCTTTACTTCTTTGTCTCTAGATCTGTGTAACTTATGCAGCATTTTAGATAATAAATAGTAAGCAGGCAGACATTTATTATACTGCAGAATATGGCAAGCACAGGACTTGCTTATTTTTCTTATTTTTCTCTTTGGGAATTAAGGAAAAATAGTCACAAAGTACTCACTGACTTCTAAAAACAGTTATGTGTAACACTTTGATTTTGATTTTTAAGTCTTCCAAAAAGGTGGAAAAATGGTAATATTATGTTTTTGGAAATGCTAATATTCTGTAAATTTGTCTTCTTTAAGTAGAGGGTATTTGGAAAATATTTACTTTTGTGCCATTCATCCATCATTCTAATCAGTGGTACCACCTTTCTGAAGTGTTATACTTTAGATCCTGGAGAAGATGACAATGAGATTTAGAGAGGCCTTTACTTCTGTGAGTCCTTAGAGGAGTTACCTCTGTTGGAAAGAAGTCTCTATCTGCGTGCTCAAACAACTCCAGAAAATTCCACTAGTCAAGCAATCTGGGTTTTTTGTTTGTGTGTTTGGTTTGGTTTGGTTTGGTACTGGGAATTGAACTAGGGGCATTCTACTTCCAAGCTACACCCCAGCCCTTTTTATTTTGAAACTGGGTCTCGCTAAGTTGCCAAGGCTCTGGCTAAGTTGCTGAGGCTGGCCTTGAACATGTGATTCTCCTGCCTCAGCCTCCCAAGTACAGGGAGGCTAGCATTCTATTAGCTAGCTTTCCATGCCCAGCTTTCCACTAGTGAAGCAAACGAAGAGAGCCCCACTACTAAAATTCATCTATAAAAGGATCTTCACATCATGAATTTAGTTTTCTCTTATACACACAGGCCATTTGAAATATGTGGTGGCGCACGCTTGTAATCCCAGTACTTGGGAGGCAGAGACCGGAGGATCCGGGTTCGCAGCCAACCTCAGCTACTTAGTGAGGCCTTCCTGCAACTTCGTGAGACCCGGTTTCAGTAAAGGATAAAAAACAGGGCTGGGGGTGTAGCGCGGAGGTAGAACGCCCCTGGGTTCAATCCCCGGTACCACAAAAAAAAAAAAAAAAGAAAGAAATATGTAAACCATGCCGGCATAAGAATTGGATTAAAACCATATTGGAAATTTGACCCCTAGTCATGTACCTCTGGCACATATATTCAGGAAATGAAACCTTTGGCAGCCTGTTTCAAGGTTCTAAATCTTTGGCTCTTGTGGACAGAGGTTTCCTGAGCTTGTGTCTAGTCCTGCTTCTCTGGTTGTGGTTTTGACTTCAGGCAAGCTTGGACCCACCAAAGATACCCGGAAAGACACCGAGGCCGCTTCTGTGTTCTTCAATACACAACCGTGGAGGTGGAAACCACTGGGGTTTCAGCTTGTACAGTGTGTGCGTGAACGGTGGAGAGATGTGGCAAGTTCCAGGGTGAGCTCAGTGTACTAGAAAGGAAGCTGCACAATTGGACCTAGAAAGACCAGGTCGTTTTCTCATCTGGAACAGGGCTGTCATAAAGACCTGGTAGCAAGCAGTGTTTTGCAAAGCACCCTGCCGTGCGTTCCTTTCTGTGTTTCAGACTCCCTGAAGACCCCCCTCGATCAGAATCCTGCTCCCCTGCCCTCCTCCCTGTGCAGTCAGCCTAGTTCTCAGTTTCTCCACTTAGGCTTCTCAAATTGTCTTAATGATGTTAACAACCCCGGTGGGGGGCGCAGCAGCAGGCAGCAACTTCAGGCTCCTGCCTGTGCTGCTGAACTCAGCCAATGAAATCAATCTGTGTTCCACAGCTGCTCTTCTCACGGTCATTCAGGAACTTTATAGACCATTCCTCCTTTCTTTCTTGGGGATGGAAGCCCCGCCCCCAGTGTAGGGCAATGTGTAGATCTGCTGAGATTTGAAATGCTTCTCCGCAGCATACACACTTCCTTTTTGGCCTACAGAATTCTTTTACTACTAGATGATATCCAGGCAAGATGATACCAGGACAGAGCTAATGAGTCCCGACTCTCTGGAGATGGGTGGTTTTTATTGGAAGCAGGCTTCTAACTGAACCCACTTCCCAAGAAGGGAACTTACTGTGTTAACTATTAGGCTTCTTGGCAAAAAAAAAAAGAAAGAAAAGGAAAGAAAAGAAAAGAAAAGGAAAGGAAAGGAAAGGAAAGGAAAGGAAGGAAGGAAGGAAGGAAGGAAGGAAGAAAGAAAGAAAGAAAGAAAGAAAGAGAAAAAAGTATCATATTGGCTTATTTATTTATTTATTTATTTATTTATTTTTGCGGTACTGGGGATTGAACCCAGGGGTGTTCTACCTCCGCGCTACACCCCCGGCCCTATTTTTTATACTTTATTTTGAAACCGGGTCTCACGAAGTTGTGGAGGGCCTCACTAAGTAGAGAGAGAGACAGGGAGAGAGAGAGAGAGAGAGAGAGAGAGAGAGCGAGTGAGCTGAGGCTGGCCACAAACCCGGATTTCTCCGGTCTCAGCCTCCCAAAGTACTGGGATTACAAGCGTGCACCACCATGCACAGCTTTGCTTTTTTATTTTTTATGAGACCATTTCATTTTTTTTGTGTGTGTGTGGTACTGGGGATTGAACCCAGGGGCATTCTACTCCGGGTTATACCCCCAGCCCTATTTTTTATTCTTTATTGAAACCGGGTCTCACTAAGTAGCTGAGGGCCTCACTAAGTAGCTGAGGCTGGCCGCAAACCCAGATCCTCCTGTCTCAGCCTCCCAAGTACTGGGATTACTAGCGTGAGCCACCACGTCAGCTACCATTTCATTTTTATGTATTTCTATGGCAGTGGTTCATTTTGGCACATACAACAATAGAGTCACACCTGGCTAATTTTTATCAAATAAAATGTGTTAATAAATAAATGTACTAGGCACGTGTGGATGGTTATTTCACACAGTCTTCATTGTAGATAGTAAAACAAACACGATAAGGTATATTACCCAAACAAGGAATTAAGGCTTGGGATTTAAGAAATGATTTTTAACTTTCGTATAACAAATATTTCTTATAATGGCTCTATGTTTATTTTTTAGATTCTCTTGGTAAGTGGCATGTACACATATTTGTGATTTTCACCTCTTGGAAGTACAGTGGTAATTTTATAGGTTCATTTTGAAGAATGAATTATTGAATTTGAGAGAGTTTAATCGACCTTTTCATTGTAACGAGAAGGAAGGAACTAGGCATGTTTAAGTAAATAAGGACACGAAGCTGAAGGAGCAGTTCTAGGAGGTTGAAGTCATGCTTCTGCCCACTGCCTTTGGGATGTGTGGGTGTGTGCACGTGTGTGGGGATAATGGATAATTTTGGGCATTGCCAAGTGGTGTGGGAGAGAGGAAAGGAGGAAAGAAGGTTTCCTCCAAGACCTGTGCATCATTCTTCTATGTATCTGACGGTGCTCTCTACTTTAGATAACAATTAGCAGTTTCTCAACGGGCTTCCACTTACAACATTGATCCCTTTCCTGTCAGTTTTTCTTCTGACTGGGAGAAATGTTACCTATGTTTTCCTTCAGCCATAACTAACCCAGAACAAAACCCTTTACCCATATGCTGCACTTGAATGCTTCATGACTGTATTTTATGGCAATGAGGCAGCAGAGGGAAGCTGATCAGGGATGATTGTGCTTCTACAGGAAGGATATGAATTTAAAACCAATTAGTATATTGTTGCGAAAGAAAACATTGGTTCTGGTGGGGGGGATTGCTGCATCATTAAGGTGAAATAAAAATAACCATGAAGTATAATATTTAATTTTGATTTGGAATTAGCTTCTCGCCTCATACTTAACAGAGAAGAGTGTGTCATTATCTGATATTAGAAGCTAAGAATGGTATATAATTAAAATGACAGTATTTCTTTTATCTTTCATCACACTATGAAGTACACCCATACATGGGTTCTGCCAGGTTAAGCTTCCTATGAAACACTGATTATCCAACAGTGATTAAATAGAAGAGAAAGAAGAGGGGGAATTCTTCAGAAAAATGTCAGCAGAGCCTCAGGAAATAAAGGAAGAAGAAAGCACAGGACTAAAAACCATCTATGAATCTTTTAAGCAATATTGAACTATAAATCAGCTATCAAAAATGATCCTAAGGGTTAGGGCGGACATTGAAGGTATGGGGAAGCGCAGGGGAGTAGCTGGAAGGGAACATGCACCATTTCTTTTTTGAGCAATGGCTGAGGTAGGGAGAGGAGAGGAATACTGAATACTGAATGCATTCCTATTCCCCCTGCAGACTCTGACTGATGTGGATATAGAGCATCCTGTCCATTTCAATAGAATCCTTTTGCCGGGCGTGGTGGCGCACGCTTGTAATCCCAGTACTTTGGGAGGCGGAGACCGGAGGATCTGGGTTCGTGCCCAGCCTCAGCTCTCTCTCTCTCTCTCTCTCTCTCTCTCTCCTTAGTGAGGCCCTCCGCAACTTCGTGAGACCCGGTTTCAAAATAAAGTATAAAAATAGGGCCGGGGGTGTAGCGCGGAGGTAGAACGCCCCTGCGTTCAATCCCCGGTACCGCAAAAATAAATAAATAAATAAATAAATAAATAAATAAATAAATAAATAGAATCCTTTCTTTGGTGTAGGTGGGAGGATGGGAAGGGAAGGAGTGAAAGAGGAAGGTAGAAACAGAGAGGAAATGGGGCGCCCCTGCGGGTGTTGGTGGAACTGTTGCTGAGTAGGTGGCTCACTCAGTGAGGCACGGCTTGGTTAAGACTGGGCGAAGGACGTTCTGAAACTCCATTCCCGTTCAGGTCACAGCAAGTCTGGATGATTGGCTGAGTGGTGTGAAAAGTAAGACTGTTGCTAATCCAAGATGATAAATTTTATTTGTCATTCCATACGAAGTGATGCGTTTCTCTGGCTCATAAAGGGCTTTTATATTGCTGTTATTTATTTGACTCTGTGCTGTTAATTACTTTTACTTTTACTGTGATGTTAATTACTTTTAAAAACCTTTGCGTTTCCCAGGTAAACACAAACATAAACAGGAAGAATCATAACTTAAGTCCTTATTAGGAGACATCTTCTAGAAATGCTTTTCTTCCTCTCCCCCCTTCCTTCCTTCCTTCCTTCCTCCCTCCCTCCCTCCCTCCCTCCCTCTTTCTTTCTTTTTCTTTCTTTCTCTCTCTCTCTCTCTTTCTTGTTGTACATTATTCTAAAGTTGTGTTTTACCTGGGCGTGGTGGCGCACACTTGTAATCCTGGTACTTGAGAGGCTGAGACAGGAGGATCGCAGGTTCGCAGCCAGCCTCAGCCACTTAGTGAGACCCTCTGCAACTTAGTGAGACTCTGGTACAAAATAAATAAATAAAGTTGTGTTTTTCATATTATTAAGAGAGTGATATTCATAGCCAGGCATCGTGACTCATGCCTGTAATCCCAGTACTTGAGAGGGTGAGATCGAAGGACTGCAGATTCGAGACCAGTCTCAGAAACTTAGTGGGGCTCTCAGTAACCTAGTGAGACCCAGTTTCAAAAATAAAAATTGGGACTGGGGATGTAGCTCAGTGGTAGAGTGCTTGCCTAACATGGGCAGGGCCCTGGTTTCGATCCCCAGTACCATAAAAACAAAAAATTAAAAGGGCTGGGGTGTAGTTTGGAGGTAGAATGCCCCTGTATTCAATCCCCAGTAACACACACACACACACACACACACACACACACACATGTGATATTCATTATAGAAAAAAGGAAATAGGAAGAAAGAAAATATTCAGATTATTCTATAAACTAAAGATCCCCATTGTCAACTTTTGTTGTTTCCTTCATTAGTATTTTTTGCTAAGTTTTGATTTCTGTTTGTAACTTTATAACGAGAACACCCAAACCCTTTCATGAAGGGCCCTTCAGCAGGGACAGCCCGGGGGCGAGGGTGATAAGAACAGGGATGTCACAAGGACTTACCTGGATCTGCACTGTGACCTGTCGTGTTGTAACTGTGTGGCCATGAGCCAATGACTTGAACTTTCTGGGCCTCGGTTTCCTTATCTGAAAAGGGGCCAGCGATACCCGTATTGGAGAGCTCTGTGAAGATTCCAGCAAGCGCGTGGCGTTCCCGTCGTGGGCCCGTCACTGATGCTCTTGCCTCAGCCTCGTACTCATCTTCCAACAGACAGGAGGAATATTGCCAGTGATGAGGACCGGTGGGGAAAATACGCACGATGGGCGGGCCAAAGGGGATGAACCGGAGGAGGCTGGACAGCATTTCCAGCAGGCAACAACAACCATTGCTGGGTTTGTAATCTCGACCAGGGGGTCTGTATTTTTCAGTCTTCAACACTGTGGAATAAGTAGTACAGTTAATATTCCAGGCTTAACTCTTTTATCATCTGAGACATAAGTTATGCTTTCAAGGAGGTGTGTAAGCAGCTACGGAAATAAAAAGCTCTCAACTGGAGTCATTTTGGGGCAATGTTGAAAAGAATAGGGTAACTTTCTCTAAATCTGTTTAGCAATACATGGTTCTAATAGGCCAAATCCATAAATTATATGACTACAAAAATCAGCTTTATGTCCCTAGAATGTCTAACACTAATATACGTTTTAGAGATTTACTATAAAATACATCAAACTGGGTGATATTATCCTTGACATTTATAACATCCTATCAGAATTTTTTTAAAAAAAGAAATATTATGGTCCTGCATTCATGCTATATAATTCTTTCCTATATTTTTATTTGTCTTTTAATATATAAAATCTTTAATCACTTCAGCAGATAAACCTTAAATATAAAAGTAGTCTAATTACTCAAGCAATATAAAGCTCACTTAGCATTCTGAATTATAATGATGAACAATAGCCAATGTTCTTGTTCTTGGAGTACTCCCTAAATGGTAGACATTATTTAAGGGTTTCATAATATACTGTCCCAATTATCACAACAACCTTATAAAATAACATTCTGCCTACTCTTACTTTACAGATGGATCACAGGTGGGGTAACTCCCTTGCCCCAGGCACACAGTCAGCATGATAAATGGTCCAGGGAGCCTCTCCTTAAAGTCTCTGTCCTTCTCCCATAGGTCCTTCTGAATAGTAGCATCCATTATTTAAGTACAAACTATGGGACCTTGAGTATATTATTATATTTTATATGATCTATATATAAAAACTTTGTGTATATTACTATATTTTGTATAATCGGATCCCTTCAACATCCCTATAAAGAAGGACTGTTATACCTATTTTACAGATCAGTAAATGGAGGCGTAGGGAAGTCAGGTCATCTGCTTAATCCCTGCTGTTCTTATTGGTCCACTCCCTATTCCGTTGCTTTAATTGGTGCCCTTGCTGCTTCTGACCCTTCTCTTGGGGTGCTCCTCAGTTAAACCAGCATCACATATAGCTCATTGTCCATTCGTTCTTGGTGTATTGCCCTTGTTCTTCTCCTGAGTGCGAGTGTACACCCCCTGAAGTGGGAGGGCTCTCTACTACCAGGACTGACGAGTCTTTTATAAAGTTGTACAGGCTAGCAGGAAGGGGTCATTTATTCACAATTTATCCAGTAGTACTTCTTTTGAAACCTGTGGAGGAAGGCCCTAGGGAATCACATCAGAAGACACATGAGTGACGTAGCCAAGGATGCAGGAAAACAAAGCAAAACAACTGACCCGACAGACTACTAAAACCAAGCGATCCGAGAGACAGATTGCTTTCCTCTTTCTTTATTAGTCCCAATTCCCTTTTCAGGACCTCATGGTCCCGACCCCATATCTAGTGTAACATTTTACTTAGTAGGTCTTTGGAGTTTGGGAGAAATTAGATTATCAGGGGCCTAAACTGGCATGCCAAGACTTCCATTGTGTGTGTGTGTGTGTGTGTGTGTGTGTGTGTGTGTGTGTACAAATCTGGATCCATATACATGCTCCATGCAGATTTTGCTGATCTCTGAGTTTATTAAGAATCATTCTTTAAAGTCTTGCTGCAAAATGAGATCAGAAAATGATTACATTATGTATAAAATGAGCTAAATCTTGAAAAGATTAATAAAAATTCTATACTTGAGTATTAGCTTCCTGTGTTATTAATCTTAGGTGTATTTAATGACAAAAGAATGAAATGATTCTAGAAAAAATTACTTTCTAACCAAATAATTCAATATATAGGTAAGGCCTTTGATATAGATCATGTTATCACTGTGAAAATTAAGATGAAAAGTACACCATTATTTAAAGGATCACCTTGCCTTTTTTGGAAATAGCAATATATTGTCACCTGCTTTGGAATGGAATATAGCACCTAACAATATGTGTTTAGAAGTACCAGCCGCATATAATTGAAACTTGTGAATCTTGACCAGAAACAATTAGATTTCTTTCAAAATCACCTTTTCTCAAAGGTCCAGAGTGGTGGCATGATCTTCTGTTACAGAGATCTGAGCTTGACCTGTGGCACAGCACAGTGTCAAACTGTGGGACCCAGGACGTCACGCTTAACCTTGTTCTACATAAAATACCTCCTTTCTAGGATTGTTACAAGGATGCACACGATGACGCTTGTGCAGACCTTAGCACAGTGCAGGCCGGTGCAGTCTCATGAGCCCCTCCGACTGTACTGAGTGGTGGGTTTGACAGATGGGTTTTTCCCTGGCTAACTAGGGTCTTGTCAGCTCACTGCCTTTCCAGCTGTGACCCACAGGTAGGCCTCTGTCCTTACTGATTCTTTGACCGAGGCTTTGAAGATGGTCAGAACACCTCAGAATTAAACAAACAAAAACAAAGCAGAAAAAACAGCTTTGAGAAAGAATCTGCCTCTTAGAATTCAGGTTTCCAATGAAGAACACTTCAGAAAAGCATACTGTAGCCAGGCGTGGTGGCACACGCTTGTGATCCCAGTACTTGGGAGGCGGAGACCTGAGGATCTGGGTTCGCGGCCAGCCTCAGCTATTAGTGAGGCCTCCGCAACTTCGTGAGAACCAGTTTCAAAATAAAGTATAAAAAATAGGACCGGGGGTGTAGCTCGGAGGTAGAATGCCCCTGGGTTCAATCCCTGGTACCACACACACAAAAAAAAGCATACTGTAGCAAATTCTAAAGGGATAGGTCTATTTTCAGATTTCCTTTCTCTTTTTCTTATTTATTTATTTTTTTGTGGAACTAGGGATTAAACTCATAGGTATTCTACCTCTGAGCTACATCCCCAGCCCAATTTTCCATTCTTTATTTTGAAACAGGGTCTCGCCGGGCGTGGTGGCGCACGCTTGTAATCCCAGTACTTTGGGAGGCGGAGACCGAAGGATCCTGGTTCACGGCCAGCCTCAGCACGCATGTGCATGCGTGCGATCAATCGATTGATCGATCTCTCTCCTCTCTCCTCTCTCCTCTCTCCCTCTCTCTCTCTCTGTCTCTTTCTGTCTCTCTCTCTCTCTCCCTAGCGAGGCCCTCCGCAACTTCGTGAGACCCGGTTTCAAAAATAAAGCATAAAAAAATAGGGCCGGGGGCGTAGCGCGGAGGTAGAACACCCCTGCGTTCAATCCCTGGTACCGAAAAAAAAAAAAAAAAAGAAACAGGGTCTCACTAAGTTGCAGAGGGACCTCACTAAGTAGCTGAGGCTGGCCGCGAACCCGGATCCTCCTGTCTCAGCCTCCTGAGTACTGGGATTACAAGCGTGCGCCACCACGCCTGGCTTATTTTTCAGATTTTCAAAGATGAAGTCATTTGAATGAAACTAGTAAACTTGCCCCCCAGTTTCCTCCTTGAGAAATACTCTGCGTTGTTTTCTAGACCTCAGTCATTCATAGTAGCTGCTTAAACAATGGACCAGCATTTACTTACTACATGCGTCAACATATTCTTACTTTTAACCCTAATTTTTAAAATGGCTTTATTTCTGTTTGTTTATATCACAAATGCAAAACAAGTATCCATCGCCATAACAGAAATCTTATTTATTTTTTGATATGGGGATTATGCCATAACAGAAATTTTATTTTTATTTTTTTGATACTGGGAATTGAACCCAGAGGCATTTTACCTCAGAGGCATTTTACTTCCCAATCATTTGTTTATCTTTGTTTTGAAACAGAGTCTTGTTAGGTTGCTGAGAGTCTCACTAAATTGCTGAGGTTGGTCTTGAACCTGGGATTCTCCTGTCTCAGCCTCCCAAGTACTAGGATTACAGGCGTGCGCTACTACGCCCAGCTCAGAGGCTCATAACACAATCTTTAAAACAAAAGGAAGAGCAGGAGGGAGCATAATCAGTTCATTTGCGTCGTGTCCTCCTGCCTTTGAACAAGGTATCTCAGCAAGAATTTGACAGCGCCTCCCCTTCTTCATTCAGTCTTCAGCATCTAGAACTTTGGATAGAATTGCAGAACTTGGAAGTCATGCATATGCCCAGACTATACAGGGAACTTCTTCTTCCCTTTGGCTCCCCAACTCTGTGTTGAATCATAATGATGTTACCACTTTTATAGATTTAGATAGTCAAATATCAGCAATTTTGTATGATTTAACTTATATAGGGAGGAAAGAACATTCATTCCTGCCCTGTGGCTGAGACCTGTCCGCTCGGGATTAGCTATGAGTGGACAGCGGTTGCCTCTAACACATGGACCTACCTGCAGATGTCATATCTAGTTCTTCGAAGGCCCTTCATCTGATAAATGTCAAGTTATAAAACAGAATTGGCAAAGATGAGATGTACGCCAGCCAGCCAAATCTCTGGAATAGACTGATGCAGGGAATGAATGAGAAAATAGCCCATAGCTCTTGTTCTATGCTGAGTGAGGCTCTTTAGCACATGGATGTGCAACTTTAAAAGGTGTGGCCAAGCAGTAGCTGCACAGAAAACTAGAGGCCTGTTGCGTCTGGCAGACACACCTGCTAATGCAGCGATGACGGCAGGGATCGCCATCGGCTCCTCCACGGGGCTGAGGGGAGAAGCCCGCCATGGAGGTCCTTGAACGCAGTCACAATGCACGGGAAGATGTTCATGCTGCGATCGAGGAAGGGTCGTTGTCTGGGGTCACAGACACACATAGCAGGAGCTGCCTTAGATTGTTTGGGAGCAAAAGCAACATTTTTCAGTATTTAAATATGTCTTATTTAAGTATTTCTGATAGACAAAACATTTTTAATACAATAGGAAACCACGGGCACTTAATTATAAAAGTTCTGTCTTTCACATACTTTTACAATTTGATTCCATTGGGAAAGTAGCATTTTGCAATTTTTATCACAGTGTATTTTTCATGTTTCTATCATTTAAACATTTTTGTCTTTTATCCATTTCTCATATTTCTTATTTTCAAACAGGGTCTCGCTAAATTGCTGAGGGTTTCACTAAGTTTCTGAGGCTGGCCTTGAACCTGTGATCTTCCTGTCTCAGCCTCCCAAGTACTGGGATTATAGGAGTGGGACACCATGGTCAGCTCATTTCTCATATTTATATCCTTTAAACATAGTCATATAATATGGTCTTAATGTTTCATGAGAAATAAGATATTTTGTTTCAAATTCAAAGTCACAGATATATAGCATAGGTGTGTTATACCAGGGATAGTCACTGATCCCTAAATGAAATGATGGGAGACGGAGAGGGTGAGCAGTAAACCCCAAGGAGTCTCATGTAAAAGAATTGAAGGACCAGTGAAACAAAACAAGATTTGAGCTGTAACCATGGCAACCTTCATGGACAAGTAAGAAGATGAAGCTTTCTGGTCATTATTATTATTGTATTTCAACATTTATTGACTGGCTGCCTGCACAGGATAGGGGCTAATCAATTTTTTTCTTGGGAGGAACAAATAAATGGAGATGAGGTTTCCATAAAGGGAACCAGTGCATTCCAAGAGAATTTAGTGAAGTTAGCACCACAGAGGACAAAGGACCCCTGAATTCTCTGCGTTGTGCAGTAGAGAAATGTTTTAAACTGAGGGATTATGTCATATAAGGGATAGCAGAGTGACGTGTATGCCAGAGATATCAGACAGGTAAAAAGATATCTGGGTTTACGGCCAGCCTCAGCTACTTAGTGAGGCCCTCCGCAGCTTAGTGAGACCCTGTTTCAAAATAAAGAATAAGAAATAGGGCTGGGGGTGTAGCTCAGAGGTAGAATGCCCCTGGGTTCAATCCCCAGTATAGCCAAAAAAAAAAAAAAAATTTAGTGGTGTGGAATAAAAGGAACCGAGAGTTAGGTTTTAGAATAATCAGGTTCTTGTTTGGAAAGAAAGCCATCATTATTATTATCATCATTATTATTATTATTTTATTATTATTTTGGTCAGCCATCTTCTTATGGGATCCCTTGGGCAAGATTTGTTTACTGCAGAGGCATAATTAAGAATGTTCCATCAAAGAACAAGTGTTTGGACACACCACCTTCAGAGCTGAACTTATCGCTCCTTCATACCCAGGTATCAGCAAAATTGTTACAAAACAAAAGCTCAGCAGACTAAAATAAGACGTAGAGGCTCTCTGCCCTCCTGGGATAGAGGGGCCAAGTTTGGAAGGTGGGCAGGTTGGGGATGAAGCAGCGGTTTTTATGTCTGGCATGGGCTTGGGTCCTTTGTCCAGTATAAACTATTAGAATTCTAAGGTCTGCCTGAATAGGGCCCCTTGTCTTGATCAGGACTCTCAATGAACCACCTTGGGTCTGCTTACAACGAAGATATGAAGATTTTGATTCAGTAGAATTTTTTTTTTGTTTTGGGTACTGGGGATTGAACCCAGGGACATTCTACCTTGGAAATACACCCCTAGCCCTATTTTATTTTTTATTTTGAAACAGCGTCTCACTAAGTTGTTGAGGGTCTCACTAAATTGCTGAGGCTGGCCGCTAACCTGTGATCCTCCTGTCTCAGCCTCCTAAGTACTGGGAATTACAGGCTTGTGTCACCACACCCGACTTTAATAGAATCTTACAGATTAACCAGAATTTGGCAGGGCCCCAGATTCCTCATTTCTAACAAACTCCCAGTTGATGCCCATGTTGATGATCTAATCATAAGGCTCAATGTTGTTTGCGCAACAGATCACCTGAGGGCAAGAAAAGAAAAGAAAAAAGAAAAAAATCCTGTTGCTCAGGCCATATCTCAAATCAGTGAAATTAGTGTACCCAGAAATGCCACCTAGGGTCTGAGAACCACAGCAACTTGTCAGTCAAAGGCAAATCACAAGTACATTGATTTGATTTACAGAAGGTCTTGCAATTTTTCTTACACTTAAAAACATGGGGAGATCTTACATAAAAACTATTTCCAGATCTTTGTTGAAAAAGCAGTTATTTCCACCAGGCTGCCATCTGCTGCAGCCCCTGTGTCTTTTAGATGTGGCACATGGTGTCCAGGTGACCCCTGCCCAGCCAGCCATTGCCCCACTTCTGTTGTTTGCCTGCTCCCGTAGTCATTTGCTGTTGCACCCCTGTCCACAGAGTCCTGCTGTAATGTCTCCTCTTGGGTGGATGGCTCGTAATCCGTTTCTACCTGTAAGTCCTTGACCACACAGGCAGGAGCGTTGGACAGCTAGACTGGGCTGAGTTGCCCACTCATTTTAGGATTCCCATTGAAACATCAAGTGGAAAAATACTTGTGTGGGTGTCAGAGGCTGGTCTGGCTGGTTCTGCTGCTATATAGACACCAAACATGTTATGTAACCTCTTGTATCTTCGTTTTCCTCATCTGTGAAGTCACACAGAGTGGACCAGACATCCTTTGAGGATGCTAAGACCACATCAGCCACCATCACTCACTCACTCCGTGAACTGTTACCTGGCGTTTGCTCACTCCGTGCGAGGCACTGTCCAATGGAGAGGAGGGAAAGAAAATGCCTGTACAGTTCCTCCATCTCCCGGGACTCTGAGAACTTGAAAAGTTCTCATGAAGGGACGTTAGGAGCTGGGTGGCCATACATTTCTGTTTGCCCAAACAGCTCAGGTTGTGGGTGACGTTCTGGAATGATTATTAACTGCATCATTCTCACGCACAGAAGTGTTCTGGTTTGCATGAGAAATCATTTGGCCTCTGTGGTTAGGAAAGGATTGCACTGGGGGCTTCCTCGGGGTGGGGGGAGTCCATGGAATGTCACAGGTGGGGGAGATCCGGGACTCCTGGACATTCACATGACAGGTGGCTCAGCGGGTAGATGGGTCAGCATTCACTGCTGGGGGGGCCCTTCCCCTCTCTCTCCAGAGGAGTCTTGCTGAGCCTGCCTTAGCCTACAGGTGGTTGCAACAAGAGAGGCGGGATGAATTTAGTCACACTTGGGGGGCTGTGTACACTGTGTCAGCTCTAACTTCAGCAACCCCAGCAGCATGAGTTGCAGTGATTGTTTTCCATTTCTAAACCCTTGTTGCTGTCCTTTTCCATCTTGAATCTGGTGCATTTCCAGGCATCTGAGATACTCTGCTGAAATTCCCCTGCCCTTCCTTTCAAGTAAAAAAAAAAAAAACAACTTTTATGGGTGCATTTTAATTATATATCATAGTGAGGTTCAAAGAGACACAAGCATACATACACACAGGTCTTGCTGTGTTTCCCTGCAGATCCCTCCCTGCTACCCACCCCTTATGGTATTAGTGAGATTGGCAGTGATGGTGACCTGGCATTTCAGAGGGCCACACGCATGCCCGCTGCTGCCATCTAGTGGAAGTATCGTAATGTCATGACTGCCTTTATCTGATCACAACTGGGCTAGGCTAGAATTTTCTTGAAGGAGTCATTCCGGCCCTGCTTCTGCTTTGAAGGGTGCCGATTCCAAAGTTAAGATTTGTTTTTGCAAATTATACATACATTTTCATCTCTATTGAAACCATCTCATCTTTCTGAAACAAGATTTTAGAAGCTAACTCTAAAAAAAATTCCACTGTTCCAGTTAGAGCAAGATTGGCTTGAAGAATGAATAACTCAAGGATCATAAAAAAAGAAAGAGTAAACATTCACACCCTTATTCAATCAGAATTGTATTTCTCTTGACAAAGAGTGTGGGATCTTGCTTCTCTTCACATGAAGAAGAGATTTTCAAACTATGACCAGTTGAATAGCATCCTTGGTATATCTGACCCTGTAGCTTGGGCTGCAACCAGTTTTATATTATCTACGTTTCAATAATAACTTCACAATTTCAAATTGAGAATTTAAATTCTATTCTTCCTCCTGACGTTTTCTCTTTTAAACAACAACAACATGCCATTACCCTAATAATGTAGAATAAGAGCTACTTGGCTTTCTTTGTATCTTGTTTTCTTCTTCGTTCCTCCCTTTCCTGAGAACAGCCTTCTATCCTGTCTCCTTTTCCCTATTTTTGGTTTGTTCTGATAATGTTGATTTCCAGATTTCTTCCCATAAAACCTTCTGTTCACTATGAAGGCTCCCAGTGGTTCTCATCTAGTTAAGTGATTCAAATGGACTGTGTTTATTCTCTAATCTTTGAGAAAATGTTCCTTTCAACAATCTCAATATATTGGTATACCTTATTTGCTTAATTGCTTATTTAAGCAATTAATACCTTAATTGCTATTCATGAATAGCAATTAACAATAGGTAATAGAAAGAAAGAAACATCTATATTATAATGGCTATAGCAATATTATCCCAACCCTCCTGAGAATGTCTCTGGAAGGCTATCAGGAATATTCTAGGACATAGTTCACAGAAGTCATAGGATATTTAATATTCTGTCATTATTTTTGATTTACAATAGTTGGCCCAAAGCAGCTTCTAGAAATAAATCAACAGTAGTTTTACTTAGGGTAAAAGTTGGGCATAAATTGAACTGTGGTCATCATATTAAATTATGCTATCATATTTGCTACTTTTGGAGCTGTGTCATCTTTGATATTTCCTTGGGCTGTATTTGTCCTGAGCCCATGCTTCCCAAAAATATTACGAAGACTCTTCTGCCGCTTTGGGTACCATTATGGTCCCTAAATGGAAATATCATTGCAGATATTTGAGATCATGGCATTTTATTGTGGGAAAATAGATGAAACAGTTGGCTTCCTCTTTATTTTAGCATTGAAGAATCTGAAGCTCAGAGAAGCAAATATTTCCTAGAGAGACCACACAGCTATATCTAATCTACAAGTCGAGTTCAGTTCTCTTTGACCCATTTGGAATGACATTTATTTTATTTATATGTACATATACTTGAATATATATATATATATATATATTCATGCTATATTTTCCTACACATATTTTATAATTTTCATCTTATTTATGAATCTCAGATCTTTTAAGCACTTTTCCTTTCTGATATTGCCCCAAGAAGAAATTTTTAAAAATAATTTCAAGAATTTCTTAGCTTTTTAAAGAAAAGTATAGGCAACCATAGTATCATTATTTTAATAGCTGCCTATGTTAAGATGATTTCAACTATTGCCTGTAAGGAGCTGTCCTCCGGCGAGCTGGCTCTGGGGGCAGCATGCATCAGGTCCACGAGGCCTTGTGTACTGCATGGATTCCGTGGGCACCGTCTGTCATCATCCACAGAACATTTAAATACGAATAATCATGAGCAGTTAAACAGGCCCTAATAAGAACCAGCTGACACTAATAAGTGATAAAAGGCCTACATGTTTCTCTGGTAGATCTATTTTAATGTGTTTAGATTTCAAGGGAGCTTTAAGATGAAACCATAAGGCTTCTTAAAAATTTCATTCATTAGACTAGTCACAGTAGCAAATGGATGCACCTAGCAAAGTCAAGGATTAATTCTCTCTCTCCTAATACCTCAGAAAGATTTTTCCCTGCTGGTTTGTTCTATGATAGTTCAGTCTCAGATCACCATAAGGAATATGGATGTGAATTTTTAAAAATTTTTTTGGCTGATTCTTTAATATTCTGCTTATGTTTTTTTTTTTAAATTTTGGTACTAGGTATTGAACCCAGGTGCATTCTACCTCCAAGTTACACCTCTAGCCCTTTTTATTTTATTTTTTAAAGTTTGAAACAGGGAGTCACTAAATTTCTGAGGCTGTCCTAGAACCTGTTATCCTCCTGTTTCAGCCTCCCAGGTATTGGTATTACAGGTGTGCACCACCATGCCCTGCTTTATATTTTTGAATTTTTATTTATTTATTTATTTTTATTTTTATTTATTTATTTTTTTGCAGTACCAGGGATTGAACCCAGGGGCGTTCTACCTCCGTGCTACACCCCCGGCCCTATTTTTTTATGCTTTATTTTGAAACCGGGTTTCACGAAGTTGCAGAGGGCCTCACTAGGTAGAGAGAGAGAGAGAGAGAGAGAGACAGGGAGAGAGAGAGAGAGAGAGAGTGAGCTGAGGCTGGCTGCGAACCGGATCCTCCGGTCTCCGCCTCCCAAAGTACTGGGATCACAAGCGTGCGCCACCACGCCCGGCTTATTTTTGAATTTTTGAATAGAAGACCCTTCCTTCCTTCCTTCCTCCCTCCCTCCCTTCCTTTCTTCCCACCAAATATTTGCCCTGACAGCTGTGTATGTCAGGTATTTTGTTAGAGATTGTATTGCTTGAAACTTAGGAGAAGATTGTATCATAGTTGTGATTTTCTTGCACGTTTACCTTTCAGAACTATCTATCAAATTCATGATCATGTCCTGAGAGTTTATGTGCCCTTTTACTTTAATCTTTACGGTCATTTCTTAAAGGATATTCTGAAACTCAACCTGTACATGTTTTTAATCGTTACACTTATAGATTCTGCTTCAGTTGTTCCAGTCATGAAGAAGTTGTCTATAACTCTGTGATCCATGTTTTTTCTTCCATGTAACCACAATTATCCACCAAAAAAGACAGCTCTGCTACCTCCTACCTTTGTATATATCCAAATTGGATCACTGTTGTCTTATAATCAAAGCAGAAGAACAGTGGGAGGGGTTTTCATTAGTTGTTTTAGTTGATAAAAACATTTCAGCAGCAATATTCCCCTCCGCTAACTAGAAGGCTGATTTAATAGAGGAGTTCGTGCCTCCTCCACCCCTTTCGGAAGCCACAGCAGGCAGGCCTGGCGTGGGGTTCATTAGAGTCTGGTGGGATGACAACAGACTGGGGAGCAGCTGTAAATGATCAGAACCAGGCCTTGGCTAGCTCCAGCTTCTGCCAAGCCCAGCATGTTTCCAAATACGTTCTGGATTCAAAAGAAAACAAGCCAGCCTCATACCTGCTGATCACGGAACGTGGACAGGATATATGTTTGTGGCTTGGAGGTTTTAGAGGAAATGCTTATTATTTGTGTCTGCCTTGTTGCCACGTGTCATCAGAAAATGACACTTCAGCTGGACGTGTTTGTTCCCGACAGTTCAATAGGTAATTCTCAGTTTTCTTTAACCTTCAAGATAAATGTGCATTTTAAATGTAACAAGAAGGGGACCTAGGGATCATCTTGTATTGGTTCTTTGTTTTATAAATGAACAAAGGGCTCAGAGGAGTCAGCGCCTCACCGGCTTAGGGAGGTGTGTAGCCGAGCACCAGGGACCTGGAGAGGAATAACAACCAGCCCTTTCTCTACGCAGTGGCACAATGCCTGGCCCCCGTAGGCTGCATTTAAGTAAGTTAATTTAAAAGGTGAAAGGGCATTATGAATCATGCTGATAAACATACAGATAAACAGATTGATAGAGAAATATTATAATGAGTATGTACTAAATAGTATACAAGGTACTCTATTTAATTAGCCTAAAAGTATAGAGACTTGATCTTTGATTAAGTAGACAAATAGGCATGGAAATGCTGAATTCGTTTCCATTCCTAAAAGACAAATATATTTATATGACATACATATATAGATGCTTTCATATGCATATTTATTATCCATATCATCTTCTATTTTCTGTTGGGGAAATTTTGTTTTGATTTCATATATTCTCTTTCTGAGTGAGTATAAAAATAGAGGTAATTTTTGCAAGGCAGACTTAGAGAAGAGGCTAAGGAATAAAGAGAGCCAACAGGTAACTATATAACATACTTTTTATCAGTATTTCTCTTTTACCTTTGTTATTCTTGCCTACCATTTCTTCCTGCCTCATTTCCTTGCCTCATCTCAAGGGTTGTCTGTCGGTTTGATGGTTGTTTTCAAACCCCGCTTTGAATGTTTTCTTCTGTGCTCCTATTTCCTGCATCAACAGGTCCTGTGGGTTTTAGATATTGTGTCCATTTATTTCTGTACAGCTATTATCACCAAGAAAAAAAATTAATGAGACTCTATAATTGTTTTCATCAGAAATCCAACTGCAAAATAAAAACAGCCAGAAGAGAGAGAGAGAGAAAGAGAGAAAGCAAAACTCACAGCTTTGTAATGCCATGTGAGCAAACACTTAACATGGTCTTTCTTGGGGAGTTTTAATATTGTAAAAACCTGGCCGACAACCTTTTTTTTTTTTTTGCGGTACCGGGGATTGAACGCAGGGGCGTTCTACCTCCGCACTACACCCCCGGCCCTATTTTTAATACTTTATTTTGAAACCGGGTCTCACGAAGTTGCGGAGGGCCTCACTAGGGAGAGAGAGAGAGCTGAGGCTGGCCACGAACCCGGATCCTCCAGTCTCTGCCTCCCAAAGTACTGGGATTGCAAGTGTACGCCACCATGCCCGGCCTGCCAACAACTTTTTGCACGCTAGTAAAGATCCAACGTGTTTTTCACCTTGATCAGCAAAGGTAAAAAATTAAACATTTACCAGAAATAAACACCATAATATGGTACTGGACAGGCTACATCGTGTCTGCCACCTCTGAAGCTGCATGCCAAAGGTTTCTTTAAATGAGATCACCATGGTGTGTACCACACAACCCTTTGGCTCAGACCACACCTGAACTGAGGGGGGATTAACCTGGATTCAAAGGCCAGCAGCTAAAGGAGGGTCTCTAACTTCAAGGGCACCTTGTTGCAAGATGTACAAGAGCTGCCTCCTCTTCTAGGTGCTGAGCAGAGCCTTGCTAGCGAACCTGTCATCCGTGAACCAACAGCATCAGTACCCCCCAGGGGCGTTTCCAGCTTCTCCCCAGACCTTCTGAATCTAAATCTTCATGTTGCAAAGATACTCAGGTAGTCAATATGCACATTAATATTCGAGGAGTACTGTAGTGTAAGACTAGCTCACATCCTCTTTTCTGAGGAGTTCTGGTGTGGAACATGAAGAATGTCACAAACACCAGGTGGGAAGGAATTAGAGAGGCATAAAAAAGAAAACAACGAGGAGACAGGACCGTGAGTCATGGAAGTCATGAGTTAATGGAATCCATGCAGGAGACTGAATATGAGTAACGTCCCATTAGCTTGTGGACAGGGCACAGTAAAAGCAGAAAGAGAACTAAGGGCACATGCATTGAAGTAGAGGGCAGGAAAGAACATCTTTGAGAGGATGACTTCTAAAATAGATGCCGGTTAGAGAGCTGCTTTCTGACTGCGAGGACTCCTATTGTATCTGAATAGCTTTTTGTTTTCCATACATCCTGTACAACTGCCGAAACCAAGGCTCCTATTTCTTTTTTTTCTTTTCATTTATTTATTTGTTTATTTTAATATACTTTTATTGATGCATTGTCGTCTCACATCATAATGTAGTCCAGAGTGATGGGGCATACATGCATGCAGAGCTTGGTGAGCTTCCCCCCGGCTCCCTCCCCACTCCCTCCCCTTTCCATACATAATATTGAGATAGACATTGATAATTTCATATATTTCCAAGACTCTCATTTCTTACTTTCTTGAAATCTTGCAGCAAATCCTTATTAGCTAGTATTTACTTATTTATTTATTTATTTATTTATTTATACAGGGTCTCACTAGGTTGATGAGGCTGGCCTTGAACCTGGGATCCTTCTGTCTCAGCCTCCTAAGTACTGGGATTACGGGTGTGTGCCACCATGCCTGGATTTGGGGCTAGTTTTGAGAATATCTTTAATTCTTGCAATTTCAAAAATCCCCAGAGAGTTCTTTAATTGTTATTCCAAGGTCCAGCTTCTTTTTCTTCTGCAAAAGTTTAGCTTTTTGGAAGGTTGAATTTTATTACTGTGTGTGGCTTTACTAATTCCTGATGAAGTTATGAATAAGTGGCATAGGGATTTCTAGACTGATGGAGGAAGGAGCTTCACAAGCTCTCTCCCTAAAATAAAAGGAAATATTAAACCTCCAAATATTTGACAAAACAACATTTTCAGGAGTCTGGAAATCAGCCAAAGGCGTGCGAACATTTAAGAAGCATCTATTAGGAAAATGGCTGGACGCGGGGGATGCTATGGGGAGGAGTTCCCAGTGTTCTTCCTGCGGCCATTCTCATCACTCCCAGATCCTTCAGTGTGGTGACTCTACCAGGGCAGAGCATACTGTGAAAACCAGAACTTAGTTGTTAGAGAGGACTGATTTGATTTGGAACAGAAAGTGGGGAAACCATATGGCCCTGGGCATCGTCAGAAATAATAGTGATCTGTGTGACAAACCAATGGGCAGGCCAACACTGCAGCTAGCCTGACATCGCGGTTCTTATGGGGATAGCAACAGAATGGCAGAGTAGGCAGATATGTAACAGGGAAATCTAGGAAGTGAGATAGCTGTAGTGTGCCTTGTATAAGGTCTCATACGTTCCCGCAGGTCTTAAAGTCTGTATACAAATGCAATAGTTTGCGCAGACAGTCAGGAGAGGTTGTACAATGTCCTAGCTATCCCCAGTAGCCCTGGCTGGGCATGAGACCCTGCATCAAGTGCAGAAGAGACCCAAGAGGGCCCAGTATAAAGTAAAAGTCAGGGCAGATTTAAACTTTGAACACGTTCCCCAACTCACACACAGATTCGCTACAAAATGCAGGAGCTTGTTAGAGCAACATATTTGAGTAAGACCTCTGATCAGTAATAGTCCAGTTAACCACTAGACTATTCTCACACAGCAATAGTCACTAGGAAGACAAATTTAAAAATAAAAATAAGCTTTTAAAAAACTGAGCAGAGACATCGATACTCTCAGGCAGAGACAGAATCCACTGAATTAATTCAGGAAAGCTATAAAAGAAATCACCACCACCACCAATAAAACATCAAATGGGAACACAACTTCCAATGGGAAAATCATTCATATTTTATATATTAGATTATAAATTTTTATATTATCTGAAGTGTCCAGTGCTTATTAAAATAAAATCATAAGGTATGCAAAGAAACAAAATGCATGACCCATACCAAGGGAACACAGTTATTAGAAACTGCCGCTAAGGCCTCCAGATGTTGGGCTCAGCAAATGAAAACTCTACATCTTCATTTATAGATAGGTTCAATGAACTAAAACAAGTGTTTAAAAGAATTAAAGATAAGGATGGCAACAATAATTCATCAAATAGAGAATATCAATAAAGTCATAAAAGTCATTAAAACAAACATAGGAATTCTGTATTAGAAAAGTATAATAACTGAGCTGCGTGTAGTGGTGCACGTCTATAATCTCAGTTCTTGGGAGGCTGAGACAGGAGCATCGCAGGTTCAGGGACAGCCTCAGCCATGTAGTGAGACTCTCATCAACCTCCGAGATGCTGTTTAAAAATAAAAGTAAAATAGAACTGGGGAGGTAGCTTGGAAGCAGAATGTCCCCAGGTTCAATTCCCCAGTACCACAAAAAAGAAAAATATAACTGAAATAAAGTATTTACTAGAGGAGATCAATAACAGATTCAAAATGGCAAAAGGATGAATCAGTGAACTTGAAGATATATTGGTAGAAATGATCCATACTGAAGAACAGAATGAAAAAAAGATTATGAAATGAGTATATATATATTCTGTTATATATATATATATATATATAAATATTGCATGTTATAACAGTCTCAAGTATTTATTATATGTTCTCTTTGAGAACAGAATCTCAAAGATCTTTAGGACCCCAGCAAACATACCAACTATGCATAACAGGAACCCCAGAAAAGAAGGAGAGAGAAAAGGGGGAAGGAAAATATTTAAATAATCACAAGCTTCAAGAAATTTTTTTGTTGTTGTTGTTGCTGTACCGGGGGTTGAACCCAGGGGCGTTCTACCTCCACGCTACACCCCCGGCCCTATTTTTTATACTTTATTTTGAAACCGGGTCTCAACGAATTTGCGGAGGGCCTCACTAAGTAGAGAGAGACAGACAGAGAGAGAGAGAGAGAGAGAGAGCTGAGGCTGGCCGTGAACCTGGATCCTCTGGTCTCCGCCTCCCAAAGTACTGGGATTACAAGCGTGTGCCACCACGCCCGGCAAGCTTCATGAGTTTGATAAAAACAAATTTAGTTTACACATTCAAGAACCTCAACGAACTCCAATTAGCATAAACAGAAAAGTGCCCACACCTAGACACATCGTAATGGAACTACTGAAAGCCAAAGACAGCCACTAGAACGGCTACAAAAAGGACAGACGATACTCGGTAGTGAGGGTTATGGGAGAAACCAGAACCCTCATACACTGCTAGCTACTGGTGTGATTGCAAAATGATACCTATCCCTTCACAAACAGTATGGCAGCTTCTTCAGTAATTAAAGAATGCTGGCGTCTTATCTGGCAATTAGACTTATAGCTATTTACCCAAAGAAAATGGAAATTTATGTCCATATAGAGTTGCACACACCTGTTCATAGCAGCATTACTCATAATAGACAAAACCTAGAAACAGTGCAAACATCTCTCAGCTAGTAAGTGGAACAAAAATGTGTTATAGCCATACAGTGGAATACTATGCAATAATAATAAGGGGTTAGCAACATGGGTAAACCCCAAAAACATTATACTAAGGGAAAAATGATAGATGCAAAGGGTGATGTATTGTATGATTCCATTTAGATGCAATGTCCAGAAAAGACAAATCGAGACAAAAAAGCAGGTGAGCGGTTTCTCAGGCGGAGGGTGGGAGCAGCAGTTGAATGCAAAGGGCAAGAAAAGTCTGTTTGTGTGATGATGGAAATGTGCTTACCCTGGAGTGCTGTGATAGTTGCACGAGTCTACAAATCTACCAATCATAAATGAGAGATAGAAGGCCGGGCGTGGTGGCGCATGCTTGTAATCCCAGTACTTTGGGAGGCGGAGACCGGAGGATCCGGGTTCGCGGCCAGCCTCGCTCTCTCTCTCTCTCTCTCCCTGTCTCTCTCTCTCTCTCTCTCTCTCTACTTAGTGAGGTCCTCCGCAACTTTATGAGACCTGGTTTCAAAATAAAGTATAAAAAAAAATAGGGCTGGGGATGTAGTGCGGAGGTAGAACGCCCCTGCGCTCAATCCCTGGTACCGCAAAAAAAAAAAATAAAATAAAATAAATAAAATAAATAAATGAGAGATAGAGATAGAGATAGATAGATAGATAGATAGATAGAGAGAGAGAGAGAAAATATATCTCTGTCATAGCTCCTGGTATGGACATGACATTCAGGGAAGCCATGTGCCAGTACTTGTACCCATGGGATTTTAATTTATGGAGAGGGCTGCTGTGTATGACATGGGGAGGCTGATGCCACTGAAGGAAGAATTTACTATATTTTCTAAGAGAAGAGGGCACACCAACCACGCAGGGCCACCTGAGGAATCTCTCGGTTTGATCAAGAGGCAGGAAAGCCCAAAGGGAAGTCCTAGGCTAGAGGCTTAATTGAAATGTACCATGAGGAAGATAAGGCAGGGCAAGGTGAATGACTCGCCATTGGTCAGTTTGAATAATTCCAGTGAACTTCGCACGCAGGGGATGTCTTGTCTGGTACTCGGCCATGTGCTGATGTACAGTATGGTGTATACTGGCTTGGTGTGGGAAAGTTTAATTAAGGAGATGGTTGAAGGTCTGGGCTCTGGATTGGTTGACTTACACAGGGAAGGTGTGCCGCTAAGTGAGCCCCTCATTGGTTCTAAGAATTAGCTAGCTCTCGGGTGGGGGCAGTCTCTCCCCAGGCAAGGGGTCCACCAAGAATACAGGGAATATGGCTAATATAATTGGACTTGTGATGAACAGATGCCAAATCAACATGTATAAAATCTTAGAAAACACAAGAAAAAGAAAGGACAATTTAAATGGCAATAAAGTAGAAGCTCTTCCCCTCCCCTCCTCTTTAGTCTATTTCAACAACTGTAATTTTCAAAGTTGTTTCTCTCCTCTCTGGGAGAAACAAAACAAAGGCCTGCCCACATGTTTTTAAACAAGCATATGGAGAAATGTAGCCATTTGCACAAGTGTGTTTTCCTTTTCACAGCATACACCACTGCACCTACATTGATGGTTGGCAGCAAAATTAGGTAAATGCTCTCTACCAGTCATGGATTTAATAGAGCCTTGATACTTAGGCTAGGAAGAGCGGCCCCTTGCATATTGTAATCAACAAGAAGTGTGATGTGGTCAGCTTGATTTGTAAGGGAGTAAAGAATTCCAGACCTTCTCATTAGTCTTGATATACCTATAAGAAGTATTATTCACTGAAAAATAATTTTTGACTGCCTAGAATCATGTGAGACTGAAATATATTAACATTTTGTTTGCTTATATACATCATGCATGCAATTGATTTAGATAAAATAATTAAGGAAAATGATCAAAGCTATTTTAAGGTTTCGGATGTTATTGTCTGTATTGTTTTACTTTCAGATGAGGACATAAATTATACTTCCAGGCATTTTGTAAAAACCAAGAAATGAAAACAAAAACCCCACGACTTCAGAGATTTAGTAGGGAAAGCTTAGGGATTTAAAAAACAAAAATCAAGTGGAGCAGCATTGTCCAACAGATGTTTAAACAGATGAATAAAATGTTCTTTGTGAATTCCTAATGACTTTCAAAGAATACTGCCCAATGCCGAGAAATGCAGCAGATCACCAGGGTTGTGCAAGCCACTGGAAAATGGCTTAAAATAAAAAGTTTGCAGTGGGCAGGGCTCAAGTCATTCATACCTTAGGATGTCTATTTATAATTTTATGAATATATTTCTAATACCCTAAGTTGAACTTCATCTCTGTCATTTAAGATGAGAGCCATATCCAGAAAACATACAGCTTGCTTTTGTTTTCTACACTTCTTATTACTTCTGGGTTCACCTCACCTATTTCTACTTTCTTTCCAGTCTTCTATGTGTTTTAGCTAAATCCTTTTCATGATATTTGTTGAAGGGTATACAAATGCCTTGCTTGTGGCATGACCACTCTTTTTAGGTCTAAATGAACAGAATAATCACCATCTCAGAAAATAGAATAGTTTAGCTTCTTAGACATTAAGGCATGAAGAAAATAAATTTTCCTCTTTGCTGCACAGACATATTCTAAAAGCAAAAATAGCCAAGTGAATTTGGGTACATCATCAGATTATAGAATCTAGCCCATAGTAGATTCTTGATGAATGTTTTCTGAACAAGAACTACAAGAAAAATGAAGTTATTGAAGTGATTGTAGAGAGAGTCTGAAATTAGATAGATTATTGGTCTTGGAGACACTATTTTTTTCCTATTAATTTGAGGACAGGGTAAAAGAAAGGGGAATGTGGTGTCTTTTAATGGATACTGTGGTTGGGTAGCCTAGTTCATTGATTAAGAAGGTTAAGAAATGAGATTCTTTTATATTGAAGAAAAGGACCTTAATTTTGAAATCAAATGAACCATGGTTTGATTCCTGGTTGCCCCATTTGTTAGCTTGGGCATTTCCAGTACCCGCTGGGAGCTTGAGGATTCTCTATAAAATTATTTGGTTGTAATGATTAAAGTTTGCAGATGGAAAGGCCAATATATGATTGGCATTCAGTATGAGAATCAGAGAAATAAAACCACACAGAAGGGACAATGACTAATAAAAAAAATCACAGTGTTCCCCTGCCAGGCATTTGGTTTTTGATAGAATGGCCTCAACCTAAAAGACAGACTTGGTAAAATAACAGGCAGCAGCAATGGAGGACGGTGAGTGAGCTACGGGTCCCACCATGTGGGTGGGGAATGGTGAGCGTATTGTGTATTCACACAGGAATATAGTCATGTAACGCATAAGAACATTCTGGTCAGTGACAGACCACCTCTACAACAGTGGTCCCATAAGATGATGATGCACCTGAACAATTCCCTTTGCCTACAGATACTTGTCTTTTGGTGAGCAAGATTAGCCAGTCCCAGAAAGTGAAGGGTCATATGTTTTCACTCATGTGAAAGCTTAGAATTTGGGAAACAAAAAGGACTTCAGATAAATAAGGGGAGCTACTAGAAGAATAATGGAAGGGGTTTTGGGGAGGGAGCTAGAGAGGTGAAAGGGGAGACTAGATGAAGGAAACAGTTCAGATAATCCTATGTTCTTATAGGAAGTTAAAATACCAATTTTAATATATTATGTATGGGGAGGAGGAGGGAGTAGAGGGAGACTTGGAGGTAAGCACACAAGTGCTGGGTGCTTGTACGTTTCTATCACACTTAACCCCATTATGATGTATAATTACAATGCACCAATAAAAAATTGAAAAAATAAGCTTTCCTATATCACTAGGCGTGTAGTAGGCTATACCATATAGAGTGTAAGTACACTCTGTGATGTTTGCTTAGTGAGAAAGTTGCATAAACGTATGTTTCTCATGTTAAATGAGGCAGGATTGGATGTGAACGAAGTCCTAATTTTGGTGACAGTTATATGGGAACCAATTAATAAAAGCAATGAACAAAACAAAGTTTTTATAACAGTAGTATCTACTACATATTTTAAAATAGAATATTCAGGCACAATTCCTAACAGCGTAATACGGGAAGCTCTAATATACAGATGCGCTTAACTATACTTAGTCTATATGTTACTTTATCATCTCTCTTCACCATCATGCACTTTGAAACCGGTATTAAAAACTTTACCGCATAGTTGAGGAAACAGGATTTGAATGTAAAGGATTTCCCTAGGTTCCACAACTAGAACTTCGCAGCACTGGGACTCAAAGCCACGTTTTCTGACAGCAAGTTGAGAACGTTTCCCCAGTGCATTACAGCTGCTGTCGGAGCAGGCGGGCCTCTTTCAACAAGGCCGGCAGGGTTTGTAGCTGGTCCCCTCAGAAGCCACGGCACAGCGTATTTTGGGGTGACTTAACCTCGAGGCAGTTTGCCTTTAAATCCATATCACAGACCGCAAGCAACCTTCTAATCAGTCTGCTGCCCAGTCCAGGCCGCTGCCGTCACTCACTGTGTCTGCCAGTTCATCACACTCCCAGGAAAGTGGAAAGATGAAGCAGCGATTGAAAGGGGGCAAACTGTACCTTAAGAAAATGGCATTTTTCTGGCATTGTTGAAGGTATCAGCTGCCAGTCAGCAGAGAGTAGAAATTGTTCCAGGTTAAGGATCACTCAGCCAAAACGTGCATTTTAAACGAATATCACAGCTACCCTTGGGATACATTTCTGTGGCAGCTGAAACACCTGCTCAGAAAGAAAGGCAATTTTTATCCTGTGGCTTTTCTTTTATGAGACCGAAATTTAACACTTAGGTGGCAATATCTCCATAGAACAAATGCTTCAAAAACTTGAGGATGATCAGGTGTTTAAAACATACGATCTACGCATATGGTGTTTCCACTCCTCTTCGTCCTCTTCATCTTTAGGAATTATGGGATTTTCAGGTTTACCAGATCCATGTCTGCAAAGTAGAAGGGATAACTATTTGCAGATCCTCATTTTCTGAGGGCTGTTAATGGGGAAAGTCGCTCAGACAGGAAATGGCTCTTACCTAGGTGGGTGGACTGAGAAGAATGGGCTCAATGGCTGGCCACCAAACTACTTGTGTCTTCGTCTCTTATTGTCTTTTATACAATAAAACCAAAGTTACATGCAACACAGAAAGCAGTCAGTTGTAAGATATTTCAGCATGGATTTTTATTACTTCTGGTTTCTGTGTAGAGGAGAACAATTTAATCACTATTTTAAAAAAATGCCTTTTCTTTTTCTCCCCCCCCCCACCCCAGGCAGATGTCTGGATGATTTGGCCCATAACTGTATTTATAAAGGGCAGGAATTGTAGGTGCTTTCATGATAATGGCTGTGGAGGAGTTTGGTATGAAATGCACCTTATGTAGCCCAGTTCTATTTAGTTGCACAGTGGTTGACAGCTTTGGCATGAGGAATCTGTAACACTCTTGGCTTGCAGTGGTGTTATGTGACTTTCACAGCTGCCTGGTCTTTAGTAGTAGTGTTTCAGTGCCATTCACTGAACATAAGCAAGATGTTTCAACTTCAACTTAGCTTGGCACATTGAAAACTGGCCCCTACTGAATTCTTAAAAGAGAACAGAGGAACTGAGGGTGCGCTAATCTCAAAGCAGCCTTAATGGTGGGATGTCACGCAGCTGTCACATTCTGGGTGCAAGTCCATTCTCTGGGGAAGTCTCAGAACCACAGACTTGACTGAATTTGTTGGTGTCGTCTCAAACTAAGATTGTCCTGAGGTAAGGTTAAATGATGGGTGTGACCTTCCTTGCCTGCCCACAGCGGCCATTCGCCTCTGCGTAGGTTATTCCAACATCACAGGATCTTAGGCTAAATGCTCTTAGCCCCTTTGCAAGAGGAAATAACATAGCATCCAGAATAGTTCCCTGACTTGCCGGAGGTCTCCTCAATCAGATTTGGTAAACACAAAATTAGAAGCCCAGCCCTACCAGCACAGGTTGTGTGCTTTAGACTGTACCATCATCACCTTTCATCTCCCCACCACTCAGCTGGTTTGCTGTTTATGTTCTGTCTTCTGACATCCTTGTTAGCCAACCCCTAATTGCCTGAATTCTGTCCCTTCTATCTGCACAAGGTCTTATTTTTCTCCTTAAATCCAACTAATTCGGCCATATATGTATAATCAATCTCCTGAATTCAATTGATGTAGTAGCATGTCAGGGGCGTACAATTTGGATCACCTGGATCAGATCTGCACCCTTATGTAAGTAAACTGCTCTGAGCTTGTTTCCTGAACCAGGTTAAAATCTTTTTTTCTAAGAGTTCTTAGCAGGTTCACAGGAGATAAACACATATGTACAAATATTCACTAAGTTGTCCAATTCTGTGCAAATATATGTGTGATATTTAATCTAATCTTCACCTTTGATTGTAAATGCTTTACTAGTACTGAGTGTTATTTTGTAGTCCCCTATTTTCGTACATATTTTTCTTACACCACGCGTTTTGCTGAATGGTAAATTCCTAAGAGATAGAAACCATGTATTTTAAATCATATTCCTCAATGATAGCAAGTAGATGTTTTCTAGCAACTTAGTTTCTGGAAGTCTAAAACATACTAAGTATTGAGGTATGGTAAATACATGAATAGTGAGGGTTTTTTTTCCCTAGAAAATCCACCCCCCAATTCATATTTTGATGACTGCTCTAAGTCAATAGTTCTCAAATGGGAGTGTCCTGCTTTCTCACAGAGAACATTTGGCAGTGTCTGCTGATATTTCTGATAGCAGAAACTGGGTACTATTTTAATCTACTAGGCAGAGGTCAGAGAAGCTACTAAATATTTACAATGTTCAGGACACTCCCTACAATGGAATTATCCAGCAAAAAAATGTTAATTGTTAGTCAGGCGGTGGTGCACACCTGTAATCCCAGTACATGGGAGGCTGAGACAGGATCAAAAGTTTGCTGCCAGCCTTAGCAGCATATCAAGGCCCTCTGCAACTTAGTGAGACCCTATTTCAAAATAAAAAATAAAATAAAACAGGGTTGGGGGTGTAACTCAGAGGTAGAATGGGTTCGATCCCCAGCCCCCCCCCCAAATGTTAATTGTACCAAGGCTAAGAAACCCTGCTCTAGATTAAAGGCTACTCAAACACTGGTGCTTGGACCAACATTAACATCACCTGGGAGCTTATTAGAACTATAGACTCTGAGTTCCTATCCCAGAACTAATACAAACAGAATCTGAATTTAATAAGAACCCAGGTGACTTGTGTTTGCATTCATGTTTGAAAAGCACTGGATGCAAATAATACTGTTGTATTAAACTTCAAGAATTATTTTGTTTTACCATGAAAAACATTCAAAGGGAGTACAGAGAATTCTAATATCCCACACTCAGTTTCTCCTATTGGAAATGTCCTACTTTAGTACAGTGCTTTTGTTAGAATTAGCGAATCAATGTTAATACATTAACATGAACCGAAGCCCATGTTTTGTTCATATTTCATTATATTTTATATGATTCTTTTCCTGTTCCAGGATCTCACTGAAGGTACCACTTTACCTCTAGTCGTCACATCTCCTTAGACTCCCATTGACTGTGATAATGTCCAAACTTTTCTTGTTTATGATGATCTTGATAGCATTGGGAAGTACTGGTTAGATATTTTTTAGAATGTTCCTCAATTACGATTTGGCTAGTGTGTGTGTGTGTGTGTGTGTGTGTGTGTCTATGACTAAACTGTGGTTGTGTTATTTTTGGAGGAAGATCAAAGTGGTAGAATAGTGCTATTTTTATCACATCATGTCGAAGGTGTATACCATCAGTGCAATTTCTTGCTGCTACTGATTCTGATCGCCTGGCCGAGGTTGTTCTTACTTACACAGCTTATCTGATTCACATTTGCTTTCCTGGCCAATCAAGGTGTTATCCTTCAGTAGTAGCTGCCTTCCGTTGTGGAATTGGGAAGACCTACACCTTAAAATTTCCAGATCTGTTGTACATGTGGAGCTATAAATTACAAATTTATAAATGAACAGTTTCATGGATTAAATAACAGATTTGATTTTTCTCCAGGGAAATATCCAAATTACAGGAAAGGGCAAATCTGATTAACCAAAAGCACGAAGAACCACCTGGAACCAACAATGAGAAACCAATCCAAATTGCTAGTTTCAGATGTGAATTCTGAAATATGTTAGATAGAAAATCAGTTTGTAGTCAAATAGGTAGTTGCAGAGAAGGGTTTTCTCCCGTCACAAAGCACCTCTTGACACTCCCTCCTGGTGGAGGGGTATAGGGTGGCGCTGATAGCCATGTCTCACACAGTCAGAGTAGAGGGGACTACACTATGCTCCCTCGCTCCATTGGATTTGGATAATTATTCCTAGCCTGTGAACTCTAATCATGTTGCTAAAATGAAATAAAAGGTGTTAAAAAATTCTCTTTCAAAATCTACCTCATTGCAGATTCTAGCCATTAGTTTTAACCGTCATAGAGGAATTCCTCTCCTCTAACCTCCCCACCTTCGTATTGGTGGCATTAGTATCTTATCACAATCCTCGGCTCCAAATTGGCAAAAACCCTGTTCTGCCTACAGATTTCAGCTAGGTGATCTGTTTAAAAGGTTAAGGTATGAGTGGGTGTCTGTTCATGGTTTATTTCCTAAAATTCATGTGTTGGAGACTTGGTTCCCAGTGTAAAAGTGTTGAGAGGTGATTGGCCCTTTAAGAGGCAATTGGGTCTTCAAGAGGGATTAATGCAGTTCTCAAGGGACTGGGTTGGTTCTCAAAAGAATGTTATAAAGCATTTAGCTCTTTGTCCCCTTCTGTCTTCTACTCTCTACCATGAGTTGAAGTGGCACTAAAAACTCACCAGAAGCCAAGCAGATGCTGGCACCATGCTTCCTGACTTTGAGAACCATCAGCCAAAAATAAGCTTCTAAGTTACCCAGACTCCACCATTCTATAATAGCAATAGATTAAGACAGTGTCCAAATACAGTCAACAAGTACAGAAGTAGCAGGACTGCTGTTTTGGAGATGTAAATTCTTAACAAAGAACAGTCTGAAATTTGAGCCTTGCAAATATCAATATTCACTGGCCTCCTCTGCGAGTCCCACGGGCAGGATGTTCTGTGAGCTCTCCGTGCTGCAGCGGGGGGAACCCAGGAGCCGCTCGGAATTGCTCACGTATGTCTGCGTAAGCGACATCTTCAGGGACTCAGGTTGAACAGTGGAAAATAGGTCTCTGAGTCAAGCAAAATGCTGGCTTTCATGGCCCCACAAACTTTAACAGAAAAGCTTTTTGTTGAATTTGGAGAATTCTTTGTTCCTTTGAAAATTAAATGTTGAAAATTAGATTTAACTCCCTCAGGCATTTTCATTCTCTTTTAGAGTAAATATTTAGGAATCATGTAATCATAGAGTTGAACTTGAAATCATCCAGGATCCCTTCTTTTTGCAGATGAATGCTGAAGCCATGGAAAGTTAAAGAACTTGAACAGTCAACTTTTTACATTCTGAGCCAGAACAAAAATAGTTTCACCTCAAGTATGATATGTCATTCAGTATTTTATGCTGCATTTTATCTCCAAATAATGTCATTTGGTTTAAGTAAAATTCTGTACAAAATATATCTTTCTCTGGAAAAAGTAGAAGTAATGTTATCTTGGAGAATTTTTTTAACACTAGGATTTTTTTTTCAGGTGAGGGAATGCAAAGTAAATATCATGATTCTTCTATCTAAAGTAATATTAAGGTTGAGAGGAAATGAAAGGAAGATTTCAAGAGATGAGTAAATACAGTATCAGACCTACTTCAATATTAACATGTCTAGAGCAACGGATTAGCATGTATAAAGCATTATGTATAAAAAATGAAGAATTCTCCAAATTCAATAGTTTTTCTGTTAAAATTTGTGGGGCCATTAAAGTTAACATTTTGCTCAACTTAGATACCTGTTTTCTGCTGTGACCTGGAACAATTTGGAAATCTATCCAAATACTATGATGATGATGATGATGAGTGTGTGACTGAGGACTGAGCCCAGGGGCATTCTACCTCTGAGTTACACCCCCAGCTGCCCCCCCTTTTTTTAGTTTTTGGTTTGAAACAGAGTCTTGCTAGGTTGCTGAGAGTCTCGCTACTTGCTGGGGTTGTCCTTGAACCTGTGATCCTGTCTCAGCCTCCCAAGTACTGGGATTACAGGTGTGTGCGACCATGCCGGGCTTATCCAAATACAATTATGATAGCAAGTAGTTTCAACATTGAACTAGAGTTTGTGATCATTATAAATTCTGTTATTATAACATTGGCCCAAAGATTTGCTAAAAGCCAAAATATCAAATGCTCATGTTTTTTTCAAAATGCAGTTGCATTTCTTTGCTTGAAAAATCTTTCTGAAAATACTTGTCTAGGAAAGGTAGAGGGTACATAAAGAAGTCACAGGAGAACGACTTAAACGATCAAGAAGATGAGGAGACACCAGGTACATGATCTTCTTGCTTCTGTTTCAATTAAATGAAACCAATAAGAAGATAAGATGGGGGACTATAAAGTCAGGAGAAGAATGGGTACAATAAATATGGACTTGAAACATTACAACTCTTTAAAGTTTTAAGAGATAAACATGAGACAAGTCAAAGGAAATATTGGTTCTTGTAGTAATTCTTTGTGACTATCCTTGAGCACCTGTTTCCTTCTGAACTCAGTCTCTACGGCTGATGTTTTTCTGTTTTGATGTTGGATGGTGATCATCGTGGACAGTTTATTGAGAAAAAGCAGCAATTAAAAACACTGAAGCTAAGAGCCAGTTTTTCACTTTTATGTAGATCATCTCAATATTTTATCAATTTTGATACTGTTCTTCTCCATGAGTTGTGAATTTAAGAGTGAGAAAGGGAAGCATGAAATAAATGAGTATTATTGAGAGCTCATCTAAGACTTCATTTTTTAAACTTCCTTTCTTCCAGGAACCTTTGGTTTCAATCACAGTTTAATCAGTCGTATTTGTGTTGTGCAGAGATAGGCGGAAAAACTGATATTCAGGTTGGAGCCATATCTTCATCTGTGACAATTGAGGACAGGAGGTGGGATAGAGTCACTAAAAAAACTATTATAGAATTGATTTTGAAGTACAGCTGCCCTCAGAAGTCAGATAACTGATGAAATTGTATCAGTTCTTAATAGAATTCATCAATAGTTGTTTCAAAATGTCATTGATATTCTTTAGCTTCAAGCCAAGAGGGCTCAGATCCTCATTGTCTACTGGTGGCTCTGGAGATACGGTGACTGCCACGGGGAGGTGGCAGGGAGTGGCTCTGCCCTTCCATGCATTCGTCTCCATCCTTTTAGAAGAGCATCACAGGAACGGCAAGAGCCCCAGAAGAAGTTGAGATGGGAGACTTGAGTTCAAGTTCTAACTTTTCTCATTTGTAAAATCAAGGGTAGCTCATTATGACCTTGACTGTGATAGTTCATGACTCTAAGGGAATTGCTCTCCTGAACCATGTTTTCCCACTCTCATGCCTCTGGAGCCAGGATTTCTAATTGTCTCTCCCTGCTGTCTTTTTAGCTGAGGTATTCAGAATCCTGATTCCTGCCTCTAGGCTATTTCTTTCAGACTTCAGCATCTGTCTCTTTACTGAAGTCATGGGAGCACATTAGAATTTAGTTTTCTGACTTTAATAAGCTTCCCAGTTGAAGTTATGTAGACTTATTTATAGTTGAATCTTGGGAAGTTTAATTTTTTTTTCATTTTTGTCAGCAAAAAGTCTGCATATGTACTGACTGTTAAACTCACTTGTTTAATATCATGGCCGTCGTGTGAAAGGACAGTGTGAGCCTATCAGCTCTTCCCAACTGGTGCATAGTCTCTAGAATCAAGCTCTATATTGGATGTTTCAGTTTCTGAAACAACTCTTATTTCATTGCTTTCCTTGTGTCAGTCAGTTCTGAAACTCTGTATTTTTAGTGCGGAGTGCCTCAAATTTGGTTTCTAATTGTTTTAAAGATAAATGAATTCTGTTAAGAATTGATGTGATTTAATCAGTTAACTAACTTCTGATGGCAGTTCTATTTCAAAATCAATTCTATAATAGCTTTTTAGTGACTACCCCACCTCTTGTCCTCATTTGTAATAGAAGAAGATACGGCTACTACCTAAATGTCAGTTTTTCAGCCTATCTCTACACAACACAAATAGGACTGCATTTAATCTATAATGCTTAACATGAGTGAAGAAGAATTATATTCTTAAGATACTTTATAAACTGAGTTATTTCAATAGCCATTGGACTTTTAAGTGACCTAGACATGTAGTTTAAAATAAGGCTAATTTATGAATTTTGGTAGGAATATATTCTTTTTGTGTGTGTGGTACTGCAGATTAAACCCAGGGACATTCTACCTCCAAGCTATACCCCCAGCCCTTTATTACTATTATTGTTTTTGAGGAACTGGGGATTGAACCCAGGGGCATTCTACCTCCAAGCTACATCCCCAGCCCTATATTTTTATTCTTTATTTTGAAACAGGGTGTCACTAAGTTGTGGAGGGCCTCACTAAGTTGCTGAGGCTGGCTGCGAACCTGCGATCCTCCTGTCTCAGCCTCCCAAATACTGGGATTACAGGCATGCATTTTTAAATTAAGAGATATGAAAAGCATCCACCTTTGTTTACTGATAAACTTTTATCCAACTAAAAGCATTGGCATTAGCAGAAAAAGTGGCATCTGTCCCTCAAAAAGGTCCAGTTCTTCTTACATTTTAGCATACCAAACTATACAGTGGCTTAAAATAACTTATCTGCCAGGGTATTGTGAGTCTCTGGCTCAGCAGTTTCTTGCATGAGGTTTCTCCTGTGGTTGTGGTCAGATGGAAGCCAGGGAGAGAGTTACCTGGACAGGTAGGAGGGAAGCAGAAGCTGCCAGGTCAGTTTCCTTCCCACCATATTTTATTGGCCAAAGAAGTTACAAGGCCCAACTAGATTCAAAGAGGCTAAAATGTGGAAATGGCCTCTTGATGGGGTAGGTAAGGGCATATTGTTAAAGAGCATGTGGAGTTGGGCGTGGTGGCGTACACCTGTAATACCAGTATTTGGGAGGCTATGACAGGAGGATCGCAGGTTTGGGCTCCAGCAACTTAGCAAGACCCTGTTTCAAAATGAAGGGGGCTGGGAGTGTAGCTATAAGTAGAGCACTCCTCAGTTCAATCCCCAGTAAAGCCCCGCCCCCTCATAAAAATGAAGCATGTGGGATGGGATCCTTAGAAAATGCAATCCATAGCCGGGCGCGCACGCTTGTAATCCCAGTACTTGGGAGGCGGAGACCGGAGGACCTGGGTTCAAGGCCAGCCTCAGCTACTTAGTGAGGCCTCTGAAACTTCATGAGACCCGGTTTCAAAATAAAGGATAAAAAATAGGGCCGGGGATGTAGCTCGGAGGTAGAAAGCCCCTACGTTCAATCCCCAGTACCGCAAAAAAAAAAAAAAAAGAAAATGCAATCCATCGTAGAGTTTTAAGAAAATGCCCAGCACTGTTCCTTAATGCAGGAGTTGCATATGTACTATCTTCAGACCAAACCCAGCCCTCTGCCTATATTTGTAAATAAAGTTTTATTAGAGTGTAGCCGTGCTAGGACATTTATGTGCTGTCTGTGGTTGCTTTCACACTCCGGTGGCAGAGTTCCGTAGCTCCCACAGAAACCAGCTGGCCCTGAAAACCTAAAATATTTACTATCTGTCTCTTTACATAAAAGTTTGCCAACATCTGCAAATAAGCCTTAATTTCTAAAAGAAAATTATTCATCTGAAGACATTTGCTAATAATTACACTAATTTGAAATTTTAGTGTCTGTATCCATGAATCTTTCCTAGTACTGTTTTTCTGCAGGAAGAATGTATCAACTCTAATAAATCCCATGATTCTGTTATAATCTTCTCATACAGATGGTTTCTCATAGAGAACGTTAACTTGTTTTTCTCTTCAAAATTGAAGTCTTCTATTCTCACGCCCTTAAATGTGGCCTTTGGTGTTCTGTTTATGGGGTTAGTTTGTTTTTATCAGATATTGTATTGGCCACAGGGGTCAGCAACCTGGTAGCAAATGGAAATCTTATGAGGAGCTGTTAAATTAGCATCCTAGCCTCTAGAGATCCTGGTTTTCTTAACATGGGCCTTATTGCTGAAGCTGGCCTCAAACCTGTGATCCTCCTGCCTTGGCCTTCCAGTACTAACTGAAATCTTGCTTAAAAATTAAAAGAATGAAAAAGGGCAGGGGTGTAGCTCAGAGGTAGAATGTCCCTGTGTTCAATCTCCAGTACAAAGGAAATAAAAAAGTGAAAACAAAAAACCTAAAAAACTTACCTGGGCCTTGTATTACACATTAGTACTTAAAATTCTATGTGTCGTGTGCCTAGAGAAGAACACTTGGTAACTACAATACATTTTAAAGTCTCATTACATCAACAGTAAAGCAACCCATCTTGTGTAAATTAATAAAAATATATTCATCTCTTGCAGAGAACTGGTTCCAATTCGATCTGAAAATAGACTTAGTGTACTCATTACCTGCTAGAAAAAGACTGTTTTCTTAATAGAAAACAAAGTGGCTTAGGGGGAAAAAATACTTTGTTACATAAAGAGCCATGATTGGAGGAGGAGAAAAAGGAATTAGAGGAGGAAACACATGGCAGTGGCATAGAGAGGGTTTAACCATGATACCAGTTGTATGTAGTGGTAACTCACGGTAACTAGTATCATAGATGACCTTAAAGTGGATGAAGGCTTTCGCATGGAGGATTCTAGAAAGAAAAGTCAATGAAGAAGTGAACATTGCTTTGCCTTAGGCATGCTGTCGTGGGTGTTTGTGTGCTGGAGAGGGGGAACTGAGAGTGAAATAGTAGCCAAAGGCAAAGGTCAGAACTTGAAGAAAAGCTGAATGATACGTTACCTCCCTCACCAGTTCAGCCTTCTAGGTGAAATCCCATAAGACAGGGCTCTACAGATGCAAAGCTGCTACCAGGGAAGTTCAAATGAGATGGTTCAGTCCTTGTTCACTTTGATCATAATATGTAGAGACTCTGCATTTATCTTCGGATAATAAGAAAAGACAAAGTAAGCTTCCTTCTAAAAGGCAGCATCTTGACTACTTTCTGTAACTGTAATATCAGGCATACTAATTTGATAACTTAAAAACAATTTTAGATTGTAATAGTATTTTCATTTTTAGTTAGGCTGAAAGCCTCTGCTGGTATGCATGAGGTATATTTTCTGCCAAAGTCATGCTGCTACAATGCATTATTTATAAAGTACCACAAATTTTGTTTATATTTCATAAAATAATGCACATGTTTGTCTCCCCTCTAAAGAACTTTAAAAATAACAAGGCAACTCATCGTAGAAAGGTAGGATATTCTGAAGAATTCTATAGGGGGAATCTTGAGAATTGTTTGGAAAAACAAGCAGCTGAGAGTGGAATTGAAAATTTACTCTTCGTTGCTAGAAGAAGCAATGATTCTTCAGAGGGCTCACGTTCAAGTACATTAGTCCATTTTGTATTACTGCAGCGAAATACTCGAGGCAGGCTACTTTATAAAGAAGAATTTTTTACATAGTTGACTATTTTGGAGGTTCAGTGGCATGGCCCTGGCTGCAGCTAAGCTCTGGAGAGAGCCCTCTTGGCTGCATCTCATCATGATGGGAGTGTATGTGTGAGGAGAGAGGCTATGGCCCCACAATCCCCTCTGAGGGCATGACCCCAATGATCTAAGGACCGCCCACTAGGTTCTACCTCATTTTTATCTGTCAGTTATTTTATTAAGATCACACTTAAATGGTACAGTGCATTTGCAAACATGAATACCAAGTATATTTTACTGACCAAGTTTGACTGCTAATTGTCAAATCATTTTACAGTCTGTATTCTAAAATATTGCATCATTTTATTATCTATATCTCAGTATATGATTAATAGGGCAGAAACTCTAATCCAGGGACATTTTTGTCTTTACAGTGTATTTATTTGAAATAGCAACTATTAAAGCCAAAACAATAACACAAATTAATTTTGACCCTAAAGTTGTAGCAATTTCAGCATACTAATGTATTTACATACTAGAATTTTAAATTTGAACCTTTGTGGAAACAAACATCCAGACCATATCGGAGAGTGAGAAGGATGCTGCAGTGATATCTAGTAGGACTTCCAGAAATGGTGGGTATTTCCTGTACTGGCCAGTGTGGTAGCTACTAGTCACATGGAGCTTTGGGGCACTGGATATGTGGCTAGTGCAACTGATGAAACTTTATATTGTATTTTTAATTTATTTACACTTAAATAGGCTCATGTGGCAACTATCTACCATATTGGACAGCCCAACACAAAGGAAACAAAGCATTCTCGGAATGGAAAATAAAGAGAGGGAAAACAAATGTCATCGTTAGAGTGGTAATCCATAAAACTCAATATTTAGAGTTTAAATCTGTCATGATAATCACAGATGAAAATGGACACGTTTTTATTCCTAGCAATTCATTTTATTAGTGTTTGTGGCAATTATGTTAATAAAGATTAGCCTTTGATAATTATAAATATAGCCTGACAAAGGAACAGATACTATAATTATTACATGATCAAGAAAAACATTTTCCACATTCTAGTTTATTAAACTCGGTTTAATATGCTACATGTCACCTTTAGGTTAAATATAACAAAAAACAGTGAAGCAGATTTTGTCACAAGGGACATCTCATCAAGTAGTTAATTTGTAGAAAAATTTCACTTTTTCAATTCGAAAGAACAGATGGCCTATTCATTAAAATTCAAAAGTAGATAATTGCTTGATTCCAGTATTTTTAGCAAAAGGACATTTTATAGCATTATGTTTAGAGAAGACTCATAGGTCTTAAAATGTCTTGTGTGACTGGACACAGAATTCTCCACTATCTACAATTGCCTGCTATGCTAACTGAATAAGAACGCTAAAAATAGCTTTGTACCTCCTCTTCAACATTAAAACGCTCACTTTAAAAAGTCGCTCATCTCTGTGAAGAAATGTCTTCACATCAGCCTCTAAACCCTGCTCAAACATTCAATCAACAAATATTTATCCTTTCTGTGCTGATGCTTGGAATGGGAGGTATACGTCTGGAAAGACTGCACCATCCAATGTTGAATGTTGATTGATGCCCATGTCCCGGATTCTTTATTCTGCAAATTTGTCTCACTGAAGTAGTTCAGTAAGGGTAGATATTTAGTAATTCATAACAGAGTATTCATCTTATGAATAATTCTGCGTGGGTGAATCTGAGGTTGACCAGTCTGTCTTCTGTACAGTGATCCTCATTCTGAAATTTTCTTACCATTCAAAGCCAGATTTTTTTTTTCACCAGAAGTGGTCCTCTTTTCCTAGATATGTAAGATGAAAGAGATGTAATCTGTTTGCCTAATTTCCCTGTTCTCTGGGAAGTTCAGAATGAAACTTTTGCTTTATTTGGGCATGCTTCTTCTGGTGTCCATCCTACCTCTTTTATTTCTTAGTTCTTGGCTATCTCTCTGTAAGTAAAATTTTACTATAATCCATCCCAAGCCTTTTTAAGTACATAATTTTTCATTTCTAAAAGGGATTGGTTTCTATAAAAATTTTAATATTTCTATGAATTTAAGATTTAAGAATATGAAGTTGACACTGGGCGTAGCGGTGCACGCCTGTAATCCTAGTAAGTGAGAGGCTGAGACAGGAGGATTGCAAGTTCAAGACCAGCCTCTGCAACTGAGAATGACCCTGTTTCTGAGTAAATAAATGAATGAATGAAGGGCTGAGGGTGCAGCTCAGGGGAAGAGGGCCTCTGGGTGCCATCCTCAGTTCCAAAAAAAATTTTTGTTTGCATTTTCCCCACCAACCAAATTAGGTAAAATAATCTTGTCATTTTGAATTTTAAATAAAAAGGAAACATCTATTCTCACTCCCTAGATTTGGTTCTCATCATCCCGTGTGTGCTTTGCTTATGTAGTTTAGTCCTAACACCTTTTCTCTACTTGGGCTTTATCGTTTGAGAAGGACCACCCCCTCTCCATAGGCATTGCCTTAGGTCCATTTACCTTATGGTTGAATCCAACAAAGGAAGAAATATCACTTTGTGTATGTACATTCCTAAACTCTTTGTTCTCAGCCACAGTTTCTCACTTGAGAGGCACTTTTTCCCTAGGTAATTGTCACACGAGGAGCCACACACAATAAAGGGAGAAGGCTTGCCAGACTGCAGTAGAGTCATGTGCATTTGCAAGACTTTGTCAAGAACCCTTAGGGCCACATGTGTCAGAATTCATGAGCTTTCCAGAGACTAGAATGTAATGCAATGCATATACTGCATGTTATATAATATTCTCATTGAGTCTGAGCATCCTCTTTAACCAAACACATTAACTTTTATGCAGCAAAATCTATAAGTAGTCATTAAGGTAAATCTATGAAGGTTACAAATATTGGCTTAGGTCCGATTTTGAAGCTAAATGAGTAAACCCTTGGGATTTAGAGAGTAGAGAAGTGGTTGTAGACCTGAGAGTAACTGAAATCCCTCCAGGTTCAACCCTGTTCCTGTAACTCTCCCAATAGATCAATTCAACTAAACCCTTTGGGCTGTGCGCATAGGGAATCCCAGGAAGGAATACCAACAAAATTTGGCATCTCTGTAGGTTTAACTCTGACAAGTTTTCAGGCATAAGAATTCCCCTAATGGCCAACCCCAAAGTATAGGTAATCAGAAATAGTAAACTGTTGTTTTTGATGCCCTAACCTATCACCTCTCTCTTTACTATATTGTTTCCAATTAACTTTATTTCTTCCAGTATTCCACATTACACTCCCTCAGTTCTGTCTTTTCTTCAACTCTTCCTCCCTCTTAACCTACACCTTCTATAATGTTCATATTCTATCTACTACATACTGCTCCTTCCCTAACTAGACATAAAGGATGGGGCTTGGATTTTTGCCTAGTCCTCTTCAGAGGAAGTCATAACTAACTCAGTTCCTGGCTAGAATTACTTTGGAAGACTTGGCCAGAACGTGCCTGGGTAGAATTGCAAAAATCTCTAGTATGTCTACTTAGAATATGCTAATGAACACTTCACTGTCTTCTAGCACATGACCATAAAACTTGAAATAACTGGCTGCTCATTAATATGTATACAAAATTGTTGCTCAACCCTGGATCTGATGTCTCTGAGGGTATTACATATTTATACTGGGCACAGAGCAGGACTGTTTGCTGCCCTTCAAAACATGGAATGTTTCATCAAGTTGATAGTAGTATTTCCCCACTTAGTAGAGTGGTTTTTCCTGTGGTCTTTGCATCTGAAAGTATCGGTGTCTCATTGTAGGTGTAGACCATCTCTGGGTGTTTTTATTTTTTAATCTGTTCTTGCTTTTAATTATTTTTGATACTGCCATACCCACATGAAGGGTTTTTACTTTTCCTTTGAAATTCAACCAAGTCCTTAGGATTGTAACTATGTTTTCTTCCTTGAGAGCTGGGGGAGTTTATCCTTATTCATTTATCAAATAGATTTATTGAGTGTCACTCTGTAATATTTTCTCAATAGCAAACAACAAATAACAAGAAAAAGCCAGATTTGTCTCTGCTGTTATCTTCTTAGTGTACTGAAAGTGTATGTCTTTGGTACAGCTCAATAGAATTTTTTAAGAAGATAGAAATCTAAGAGATATCTGGACAGGCAACCCTGGGACTTGCAATAAATCTTAGACATCTTAGTTGTAATTGTTACTGTTGTGCTGGTCAGTATGTGGAAACGCATTGTTCTACCCTACTAAAATTTATTTGAAAGTGAACATAGAGTGATGAGGAATTTATGAAAAATATAATTTATTTCTTTTGATGTTATAAGAGTTACATGTGTGAAACAGATTCATTAAAACATACTACATGTCCAAAAAATAAAAACCAAACTAATATATTTTTGGTATTCGAGATTGAACCCAGGGGTATTCTACCTCTGAGATACACCCCCAGCCCTTTTTTATTTTTTATTTTTATATACTTTTATTGGTGTATTGTAGTCTCACGTCATAATATAGTTCATAGTGATTGTGACCTACATGCACACAATACTTGGTGAGCTTTCCCCTGGTCCCCTCCCCGTTTCCCCTTCCCCATCCATGATATTGAGATTAGCATTGATATTCTCACATATGTACATAATGTCAGTGGAAGAGTTTCCTTCATTAATTCTCCCTCTCTGCCCCCCCCTCCTCTAGACCACCTCCCTCGCTCCACTGGAGTTTCTCCTCCATTATCTAAAGTCCCTCTTGTATCCACATTACTCCCTAGCTTCCACATATGAAAGAAAACATATGAGCCTTCATTTTTTAAAAATTTTTATTTTGAAATAGGTTCTTACTAGGTTGCTGAGAGTCTTGCTAGGTTGCTGAGGCTGTCCTTGGACCTGCAATCCTCTTGTCTCAGCCTCCCAAGTAGGCGTGCACCACCACACCCAGCCAAAATAACATTTAAAAAAAAAAAGAAAAGAAAAATCTTTAATGGATTTGCAAGCCACCTTATTTAATAAATGATGTGCGTTATTATTTTATTTGGTACAATATTTCCCAGAATTTGCTTTAGTTTCCCACTAAAAACCCTGTTGATTTTAGCAATTGGATTTCAGTTGTGATCAAACCTGCCTACTGTCCACGGTGGGGTTAAACAGTCCTAAGGAAAAGTCTTCTGATTTTGCTGTGCTGGTGATGAATAAAATATGTGGGAAATGTGAAGGACGTATGGAAGCTCCTTTGTCTTGGTCTCAACTGAGCAGCTTTAATTTTATTCTCACTTTATAATCCTGGCGATGTCAGCTGCCCCATGCCATCTTTCATGACTTTATACTTTTCCCATAGAGACTGAGGACTTCAAAGCCTGTTAGGAGAACATTAAAAATAAAGGCCCAGGGCTAGTGAACTTGAACATGAGTTTTTCTTGTGAAGCTGTGATGATATACAAGGCAATGTGTTTTCCTAGTGTTTAAGCATAATTTAAAACCATACTGCACTACCAGCCTGCTGTATTATATTTATGTATTGGAATATATTTTATATCCTAATTTTTATGTAAAAAACCATCTATTGGATGGAAGCATAGCTTTAGTTTAACATCTATTTCATAATATTGGCAAATTAAATTACAGTATTTTTTTATTTTGGATCTGTTGGTAATCATTGCCCTGTCTTGAGGCAGCGTGTGTGTTCCTTTCTGTTTTATTTACTTCTCCTGTGTGTGTGTGTGTGTGTGTGTGTGTGTGTGTGTGTGTGTGTGGTGGGAGAGAGCTTATAAAAGAACAAGAAAGGAGACATTCTGATGAAAATTCCTCATCTGTTCTTGATGTGAGTCAGTGAATGAATAAAAATCTGGAAAAATGGAAAGAAATATGGATATTAATAACACTTAGAGGGGATTGAATTTAAAAGATAAACCATTTAGGGCATTTTTAGGTTGGGACAGATTATTCATGATGCTACTAAGTTATTAGTAATTTTTTTTTTTTTTGCGGTACCGGGGATTGAACCCAGGGGCGTTTTACCTCCGAGCTACACCCCCGGCCCTATTTTTTATTCTTTGCTTTGAAACCGGGTCTCACGAAGTTGAAGTTGTGGAGGCCTCACTAAGTAGCTGAGGCTGGCTGCGAACCCGGATCCTCTGGTCTCAGCCTCCCAAGTACTGGGATTACAAGCGTGCGCCACCATGCTCGGCTTAGTAATCTTTTTCTATAGGAATTAATTCCTTAATCATTGCTACTTAAGACTAGATAAAAATTAACATCCTTTAAAATGTTTTAAAACTATTGCATTTCATGATAAAAAGTTCATTAGTGATTGAATGAAAAAGCGATTCACATAAATATGTTAAGAAACAAAAGTTTTTTTTAATATACAAGATAATGTTTATATTTTTACAGTTTCCATTTAAACAGTGTATCTGATTTATGTTTTAATTTTTATAAGCAGTGTATCTTGGTTGTTTTCATTTTTCTTTGTTATTAGATTTGTGCTAATACAGCAAAACACTCCCTCATCCCTCTTGTGACCAAAGACATATTAATAAAATAACTCTGTAAGGTAAAGGGCAAACCATATGGCCAGGGAGCTGATTAAAGTTAGCTGTCAAGTAAGGAGATGGCATCCATGATGTCAGATTCCTAACAAGCTCTCCAACTAACTAGGATAACTTGGTCTTCTCAAAATCTACTTCCTCAGACAAATTCTGGGCCCTCAGTCATGTTTATTAATACCATTGTCACTGTTCTGGGAGAAAGGAACATAAAGGAAGTATTCCTCTAAATAATTTTCAATTCAGTGAAAGGAAATAAACACAAGGGAATATATATGGGAAATCTGAAGACAACATGAGCTAATAGCTATACTAAACAAATATTGAAACCCAGTGGAAGAGTTTGATTGGAGTGCTGGAGGGATGACACTCTAGGGTGGAGCTAAGGATGACTTGGGAAGTTGAGTTGGCAGTAGTGTGTAGAAGGCAGGCAGGCACTGAATGAGTGGAGAGAAGGGGCACCTTATATTAAAAAAACCTGCTGGCTCATTCTTGTGGCAAAAACACCCTAGAAGTCTAAGAGAATGGCAAATTCAATGATGAAGACAAGTTAAATATTCTGTGGAGAACCTTAGAAATTTATTAAGCTAGCCGGAAGTTCTTAATCTTTCCTGTACCAGGGATGTCTTTGAAAGTCTGATGCCTTTGGACTTCCTATCAGAATCTTTCCCTCCCTTCCTTCCTTCCTTCCTTCCTTCCTTCCCTCCCTCCCTCCCTCCCTCTCTCCCTCCCTCCCTCCCTGGGGATCAAATCCAGGGCCTTAGGTATGCTAGGCTAATAATCTACCACTTAACCACACATATCTAGCCAGAATATTTTTGAACTTTTTGCGTGTGATTGTGTGGGGGAGAGAGTACTGGGGACTGAACTCAGGGAACTTCTACCTCTGAGTTACACCCCCAGCCCTATTTTTTTAATTTTAAACAGGGTCTCAGTAAGTTGCTGAGGGTTTCGCTAGATTGCTGAGGCTGGCCTCAAACCTGTAATCCTCCTGTCTCAGCCTCCCAGATACTGGGATTACAGGCATGTGCCACCACTGCTAGGCTCAGCCAGAGTATTTTTAAGTGCATGAAATAGACTATCTTCAGTTACCAAGGAAACTAATTATATTTGAAATTAGTAATAAAAATAATAAAAACAAATTTTGATCCACTAGATGCTTATTTTTAACACATTAATATGATAATTGTGTGTAATAACTGTCATGAATTTGAAGGAATGATGAACATAAACTGTTTAAAGATATGTGCAATGATTGTCATATAGCAAGAAAATGTAATTTCTACCGGTGGTAATGTCACAATTTCAGTTAAACTAATATGCTTTGTTTCTATGGAAATGCTACATTTCAGTTGGAGGTTAGTAAAAATAGAGATTTATTTTTTCTATCCAAGTTCACAGAACCCTGAATTCTATCAAGCTGAGATCATCTGAGCTAGATCATGATGATTGAAGAAGAGAATGATAAAGATTTAAGTTCAGGTTAACTTAGAGAAGGTCTCCATTTGTGGGAAGACTAGCGGCTCATTGGTAGCAATTTCTTTTTTTTTTTTCTTTTCTTTTTTTGCGGTACCGGGGATTGAACCCAGGGGCATTCTACCTCCAAGCTACATCCCTGGCCCTATTTTTTATCCTTTATTTTGAAACCGGGTCTCACAAAGTTGTGGAGGGCCTCACTAAGTAGCTGAGGCTGGCCGCGAACCCGGATCCTCCGGTCTCCACCTCCCAAGTACTGGGATTACAAGCATGCGCCACCACGCCTGGCTCATTGGTAGCAATTTCAATTTGACTCTAAAGAAACTGGTTAGACTGTCTTAGCAGGGAAATATTTTATCAAAATATGCAAGGGATGATTCTGTTTTCTGTGCAATATAATTTGATAGTAAAGAATCCAGGATAGAAGCTGTATCAGTTGTCAGTAGGGGCTTATTAAGCTGGAGTTTTAGTTAAGGAGTGAATATTAGTAGGTGGATTAAAACTCACAGTAAGAAGTATTTGTATCACTACTTGCCTGACTTAGTTAAAGATTATTTGGTGTTCTTTGTAATAGAAGTTGGGATGGTGGGAGAGATGTCAACTTTTGGGAGAAAAAAGGTCACATATGTACAACTGTCACACATTGTACAACTGTCCTGAAAAGAAAAGGGGGGAGGTTACCAGAGGGTGTGGGAGCCGCCAAAGCATCTTTGATTATTAAAATTCCTCATAAAGAATATTCTGATACTACTTATGGAATTAGCAACTAATCTTATAATTGCAGAACTACTATGTACTTGTGCTAAATCCTCATTTTAAAACAACTGCATTGAGATAATTTACATGTTGAGCAATTTACCCATTTAAAGCATTCAGTTCAATATCTTATAGGATAGTTCCAATTTTTTTTCCCTATCCTCACAGCCAAATTTAGGACATTTTCATGATCCCCAAAAGAAACTCCACACCTCTTAGCAATCATATGTCAATCTTTCCATCCCTCCCAGCCCTCGGGCAACTTTAATCTACTTACACCTCCATGTTTTCTGTCTCTAGACTGTCGCTTTGACTATTCTGGACATTTTATATAAACGGAGTCATGCAGTATGCGCTTCGTGTAGCTGGCTTCTTTCACTTAGTGTGTTCAAGGTTGATTCACACTGAAGCACGTGTGGGTATTTTATTTCTCATTATAGCTGAGTAATCTACATTTTTGTTTTTCCACTCATCAGTCGATGGAACTCTATGCACTGTTTTATTCTACAGTTTTTGTTAACACATTATCCTAACTCCTCTTTATTCTATCATTGGTGGTGCTAGAAGATGAAGGCGGTCCTTCTGTGTATGGGTAGTAACTTCCAAACCAAGTCCTCTCACTCCTAGCCTGCCTCACTCTAATGTACGACTGCTTTTGAGAGAGTAAGTTCAAAAGCTTCTTTTCTCATCTTTTTATAGCTGTTCAGAGTATTTTGTGGGACACGTGGTTATTCTTTGTGGTTATTCCCTGTGCTTCTTTTAAAAGTGTGAGGGCAGGTAGTGTTTGTTGTATACTCTGGAGAAGCCTAGCCTCATGTAAAGGGGAAACAATATATATCACTTCAAGCGCAGATACTTCAAATTGTCAAATAAAAATTCTCATGGTGGGAAATGTGTTTCACCACTGTGAGTTACAGTCCAGCATCGTGTGTGATGTAAGTTGCAGTGTTAACATGCTTTCAGTGTGTGGAGGGGGAGGCTGACACTTTAAATTATTGCTGGTTTTCCTCTTCTGGACTCTATCGGCAATGTAATTCAAATGCAGCCCGAGGCTTTCACACGGTATGGTCACAGGAGTGGGCATTTTGACTAATATCCCAATTTATTCACCAAGTATTTACTAACCTCTTACTGTTTTCAACCAGACACTCTAGGAATTAAATGCCTGTCCCCTCAATTAGTGTACACTAATACTTATAGAAAGCTTCGTCATGCATCAAGCTCTTTCACATGAATTTCACACATCGATCCTGTGAAGCCATAGTAGTTATTATCCCCATTGTACAGATGCAGAAACTGAGAGCCATAAGGTGCAACGTGTCCAAAAACAGTGAGGACCAGAGTAACAGCTTCCAACTCCGAAGCTCCCTTTTCTGCCTCCTGTGAGCCATTACCAAGCTGATCAAAGGTGTCAGATGGCCTTGGGAAAAGGAGACATGAGCTCTGATTGAAGCCACGACCCCTTTCCACAGCAGTCACTTTCTAATAGCCTTAAAATTTAGGTGAAATTAGATCAATTACCCATTTGACATCTCACAAAAAGGTGGGTGCCTTAAGATATCTGCAAATTCCTGAGTCCTTAGTTTTTTGTAATTATGCAATTTACATAATTAGTTCAAATCTGCTCTCCAACTCGAGACCGTCACTATTTCTTCCCATACTGGCTCCTCTGTTCTTTGACATATGCAGGCGATGGATCTTCCCACAAGCGTTCATCTTCCCTCAAACCCTTTGCTCACACAAAAAATTACTCTAAAGCAAACTCCTAAAATGTGGAGAGAGGATCAGGACATTTGTTCTGGCAATGAAGAACTGAATATTGTGCATTAGACATCCTTGCGACCCTCCCAGCCTCAGCAATGTCTTGCTTTCTTGCTGGTATCTCTCTAGTTTCTTGCACAGCTCCTTCCTCCCTCTCTCCCTCCCTTCCTCTGCTCTTCCCCACCCTAGATTTTATGAACCATGACATTGGAGCCCGCATCTCTCACCTAAGAACCGCCTCAGTATTGTTTCTAAGAAATAGAAAATTTTCTCTAGAAGAACTATTCTGAATCTATATATTCTTGGTCTTATATTAATCTATAGGTCTATATTAATCTGGATCTTAATCTATATGTTCTCTTGAAGAACTATTCTTAATCTATATATTCTTGGTGTTACTATGTGTATTATCAAATGCATTTCTCATAATCCTATGAAATAAGATTCTATTATCCCAAATCTATATAGTGAAGTAATCAAGGTGGAGACTTAAACAACTTAGTCCAAGATTCCAAAGCCAGTCAATGGTATAATCAGGATCTGAAATTCTCAAGTAGTTTGGAAAAAGGATGCCATTCTAATACCAGGAAGATATTTTTCTAAGTCTTGCCTTGAGATTTCCGTAATTACTTCTATTTCAGGTAACATCTGCTGGGGAAAATAAAAAGCAGCTTTGTGGCTTTATTCAATCCAGTGGCAACATGGTTTGCTTAAATACTGCAACCTGGTGTTACCCTTTCATTTAACTTGTAATTTACATCTGGTGGAGGTTCAGTGACAAATAGTGGAAGTCGGATTTTCCCTTTTAAATGTTATTTTATACACGCATGGATTTACTTTACAGCAGACTTTCTCGACTCTAGCACTACCTACACTTTGGGCTGCATAGTTCTTGGGGTGAGGGTGCGATCCTGTGCCTTGTAGGACACTCAGCATCCTTGGCCCATGCCCAGATGATTTCAATAGATCACACCAGTTCTGACAACCAAAAGTGTCTCCAGACATTACCACATGCCCTGTAGGAGACAAAATTCTCTCAGTTCAGAACCATTGCATTATATCATGATTCTCCCAAGGTTATTATTACAACATAAAATGAAAATCACATGATAACTGCCCACAAATCTGACTGATAGTACTACTCATGCCACTTTGATGTCTAAAAGAACTACAGAAACAGCCATTTGTTGCTTAGGCTAATTGAAAGTGATCATGTATTATAGAAATAATAGAGCAATACTCATTTATTCAAGGAATGATTTATCTAGTTTCATCTCCTTTCCTATGTGTGCATATCTTTTTTCCTGGCCTGTCTTTAGCATTCCTCGTTACTGAAAATTGAAATGATTACATAAACACTTGTCTAATGCTTTCTGTGGACCTTAAAGTGCTAGGATTTCAGAACATAAAATATGGAAAAATGATAGAATCATGATGTTGGGAATGCACATTGTGAAATCCTTCTAGAATCCTGTTCATTGCCAGATAAATGGTTGACCCATGTGCAATAGGTTTGGTATGTTTTCCTTAAATATATGCAAGGATGGAAGTGCTACAACTTAAGCTGCTCATTCCAGGATTTGATCCTAGAAAATGAAAAGAAAAAATCACCTATATCCAGATTTCCTAAATTATAAAGAGTTTCCTCATAGAGGTTTTCTTTGTGGGTACATATGTATGCCCTATGACTTCAGAATTAGAACGATAACAAAGCAAACAGTGAAGTTCAGATATCTTGATGTGTGTGTTTTCTCTCTCTCAATGAGGTTTTTAGTTCTGGATAGCTCATTTATGTTTTGATTTTCTCATTACTAAGGATGACTGTGATGATTTTTATATGCAATATATGTTATATTTCCTAAGATAGTATAATGAAAAATTATATCATGTATTTATCATAGTTATGAACAAAAGGGAAATCAGATTTGCCTAATTGAGGGAGAATCAGCAAAAATCCTCCCTTATGTAGCTTCAACCTCACCTAGCCTCTCACAGCTCAGATTCTGTTGTATCCATTTGGATTTTTAGTTCTTTTGTGCTCTCTTTAAAAAGTATTGCTATGATGATAGCACATAAAAGTGCCTTCTTGGAATGGGAAGGTTGGTCCTAATTAAAATAGGATAAGGACCCTAATGCTTATAGGAACTATGAATATACAAATAGTTGAAGAAAAATCCCCTTACATATAAATATGTCTAATGAAAAACTAATAAGCAAGAAATACAGTCAACTAGAAGTGGATAGAGCAAACTTTGAAGGGAATACATAATACTAAAATAAGGCATTCTCCCACAGGCTTTTATGCAATGGCCACAGAATGATTTTTAGACATCAAGATTAATCCTGTGAAAGCTTAGCACGTCCTTTATGGAGCAGGGGTTCAGATCCAGAGAGACGAAATCCATTCAGATTGGAAAGCAGTCTTAAACAGACAACTGATAGGTGCTGACACACTGGCTTGCTTTAATTCCGGAACAAACTTGCGTCTCTCAGTGGGGATGTCCTTTTCCTTCTTACACTGGCTTAGGGAAGACAGATATCAATGACTGACAAGCGCAGGTTTAAGGGAGATAGCAAAGTTTATAGTCTGTCACAGGGAACAGTTAGCCCCGTAGCAGCCTTGTCCCTTCCTACTTCCTTCCCCAAGTGACAGCACCTGCAATCTTAAATGACCCTACAAGTCAGGTCTGATAGAATCTCTAATCCATTAAGAAAGAATCTGTAGATGAACTTCACCTCCCAGAGGCAAATGCGCCGTGCTGGTGACAGCTCAGCTGGACCACCAGAGAGCTGGAAGTTCCTGGTGAATCTAGCATCTACAGAACCCTTATGAGAGAGCACACTATGTAACTGCTATGGTCTCTAACCATGAAGGCACAGTCAGAGGAGCTAAGACTCGGGAGGGCTTGTCTAGATGGAACCTTTGATATAATACCTGTCTCCTTTTAATGGCCAATCAGCTTGTCCTCCGTGTTCAGACCAGGACTTTTGGAACTAAGCAGAGTGTTCATAATTAGATTATTGCCTGCAATTCTATTTCTGCCTGCCAGTAATAAATCTAAGCTAATTCCAGTTATGAAATTCCTTGTGGCATAAAACAATAAGTAAGTGAAAAACCCATCAGCAAAAACAAAATGAAGAGATTTAGGGCCTCCTTGTAGACTCGGTCTCTTCCTTTGCTTACGTTATCTACAGACTGTTATGAAAGACAGAAAACAGTGTAGATGCTTTATAATAGACTCTCAGCACTTGGCATCTCCCAAGAGTGGTGCTGAAAACCAGAGGCAGATTGATGGCTGCTCACAGTGCCAAGACTTAGGACTTATGACTCAGCTCATTCCAGATCATAAATAGGCATATGGTACCTGAAGTAGAATTAAAAATACATTCCAGGTACTCTGATACATTTTTCAATTATTCATGGCGATGGCAGGGATGATGAAAGAACTCAATGGAACTATAAATAACCCTTTGAACCTCTTCTCAGCCACCTGTCTCAGCATCTTCTCATGGGTAGACAACTTCAGCAATTTATCAAAATCCGTATGAAAATGATTAGAATGTTTCTTGACATTTCCCCCAATGGGGAGGGTGGCAGAAGGCATAATTAAAATACTATCAATTGAGTATTACATCTAAGAATTAATAAAAGCAGAAGTAAAATATAGAGATTGATTACAGTTTGGGTTATCGGTGTTGAGTTTAGTCAAGGAAAATAATATTAGAAAAAGTCCAGAACTTTACTACAGTGTTCTGGGTATGACTTTATGCTATTCTTTAAATTTTTAAAATTTGAAATCTAACATACTTAAGAGTCAAACTGAAATATTAAAATAGTCATGAATAAATGGTAATGGATCTCTTCTATGTCTTTAAAGAAATAGTCACATTAATCAGTGCTGACCTGAAGTAAATCCATCAAAATGCATTCCTAAAGTTAGTAGCAAATGATATAAATGCCTTCAAGCTGGACTGTTCCAAGTTTGGTATTAGACTCTGGCAAAAGCATACTATAAATTCAGTCTATGTGACTTTATCCCTGTTTCACCCCATGTCCTTCTTCCTTATCCTCAGAATAACCCTACATAGGTCTACTGACTTGCTATACAAGCAGAGTCCGTTGAAAATGAATTTCAGAGGTAGCCTCAGAATGAAATAACCCTATAATCTCGGGACTGTTTTCATGACTGCCTAATACTTTAGAGAAAGTTTATTAGGTAGGATTAGGGACTGCTGGCTATGTGAAATAAGCTTTTGACTGTCTTATTTCTTAGCCTTCTTAAGTGAACCACATACTCAATGCTGGGGAATCATTTGTAAATGTGTAATTGCTTCTAATTTTATTCCAAAGCTGGCATGTGGCTTAGTAAATGAACTTAACCAATTTCAGATTTCACACCAATAACTCATTTTGCTTGTCTCTTAGAAAATTGGGATACTTTAAATGTCTTTGAAGGAATTCTCTTTCATGCTGTGTGTACCTAGCTTTCATGTTAGCATCCAATCTGTACTGCCCCCTGAATTACTTCCTCCTCATCCACACAACAGGCATAAAGAAGGATAAGAGATCTAATTATGACTGAGAGGAACAAGTTAGTGTTTCTGTTTACCATTTAGGCATTTCTGTTTATTTAAAAAATACAGTGCTTTTTCTATCATATAATGTCATATCTCTTTACTCCCTTGATTGTTGTGAATTCATTGACTCTTCAGTGTTTAACTTAACCTGGAAAAGATGTTTTACATCCAAAGTGCTATTTTTCAAATATAATCTAAATACCTTTTAAAACAATTAGCTATTCTAATATAGAATGCAACCTTCTGTTACCAGCATTCATTATTCACACATACATGAATAATTAGTACACACATATATATATATATATATTTTATAGTATATATGTGCTATATATACTATATATATATAATTAATACCCACCTTTTCAACAAAAATAGGCAACTATAAAACAAGATTAAGATTAAGATTTTTTGAGAAGGTAGAACTCCTAAACTGTCCAGCAAGATTCTTAGTAGTGATCATATGCTTTAGGGTCTCTTTCCACTGAAAACCTACAAATGTCAAGGCCAAAGACACAGGCTGACTTGTACAAAATCATTTATTTATGGAAGCTCTTTAGGTTACTTGAGCATTGTTCATTTTTCTCTTAGTTCTATTTATAATTAATGCTAGGGATTTAGGTCAAGACAATATTATAATGTGTTGGAAAGTTGTTATTATGTTATTCTTGGGAGCCCCATGACAAGACTGTAGTAGGTGAAGCAGCATTACATCAAATGTTGGCTGGATTTAGGAGAATGGAGAAAAGTACAAAGACTTGGCCCTCCTCTGACTAGATGAGAGTGATTTCTCGAACTTGTATTTTATTCTTTGGGTCTGATAATAATTTGAACTCAAAAGTTCTCTCCTCTATACCCCATAGAGAGAATCTGGAAACCAATTCTCCATTTACAAAAAGAAAACTTACTTTCCTACATGGACTTTGATTGGCTTCTGAAGTAGATGATAGAATACCATCCTCCAGTATAATCTAAATAATACATTCTTCCTTATAAATGGTAAAGAAATACCATGAAAACAGTACCTGTAACAAGAGCAAACATTTATTACGTGTTGTATGCCAGGCACTGTGTTAAGCATTTTACTTGCTTTAAGCATTTTAGTAAGCAAGTAAATTTAATTTTAACTAATCACTGAGATAAGGGCTCTTATTTTATTGATTTTTACTAATGAAGAGACTGAGGTATTGAGAAGTTGAGCAACTCATGAAGGTCATAAGGCCGGGAAAAGAGGAGGTAACTCAATGTGGTCTGACTTCAGAAGATGCATTCATTTAACCAACATGTTATAGTCTGGTTTGACTGACGCTTCAGTGGCAGGTGAAATTTCTAGGGGAATAAGTTTGTCCTGAAAGGAAGGGGAGAGATGCCATTAGGGGCATCTGAAGCTCATGAAAAGATGAATTTACTGGACTGGTTTTGATCTGTCTTTGAGGAGGAAGAGTTTCTTTCCTGCAGTCTGGAAATGAGGCAAGAGAAAGCAAGGATATTTGCACTATACCTGTGTAAGTAACTATTTCCAAACCTCCTGAATGGTTGAATTTATTCATTCCCGAACCGCTTCTTTACATACAGAGGTGGTATGTACAAGGAGTTCAAGTGCAGTGCATAGATTTTGCATGGAATTTCATCCCAACTACTCTAGAATTCTCTCCCCATCAATACCATTTATATGAAATAGTTTTCAGGGTAGGACCATGTCCTCTAAAGGATAGATCATGCAACACTGGTATAAGGATTTAACTTTAATTTGTTTAATAGTTACGATTTTATCTCAAGAGTTTGAAAAAATTAGCACATCAAACCTATGTTTTTACCAATATCATTTAGATGAAATTAGGTTGATTTAAAAGAGTGAGCTTAAAGACAACACTCTTAAAAATCCAACCATTCCAGCAAGCACACAGGTAAAAGAACAATTATGAAGTCGATGCTTGAGGCCTGAAGTTTGGAAAACACTGGGGTAGCATTAGTTCCTTTTAATCAGGAAGTAATTCTTTTGGCAAGCTTTATGCTTTTCTTCTGTAGTCTATGGGTAGGAACCTGGAGGAATAACAAAATAGGAGAGGATTAAGTCTAGAATAGATTGTATTGCCTTTTTATGCCTCCCCTGGTTGTGTTAGGTGATGGGATTTTTAGCCTTCATAGCTATGACTTTTTAAAAAGTATTTTTTTTCATTTCCCCCATGAATAGCATTTTCCTTATTTTGCAGGCAACACTATATATCCAGTGTGTGGTGTTTCCTCTGCTTCCCCTTTCTTTAGCATTTTATTTTCCAAGTCCTTTGTGGGAACATGAACAGTCCTAATGCCTTTCTTTTCCCTCAAGCTTTATAGTTGCTTTTTTTTTTTTATTCTGACAGTCAACATTGTAGGGTTGGGAAGCAGATAAACAGTCTTGCCCAAGTCAGATAAGATGTTTACAAACACAAAGATACCATGGGCTGCAATTAAATAAAGCCCAAGGGTCAAAGTAATTTCCCTCTTCGAATAAAACTGCCTTACTCAAAACAAGACTTTCCAAAGATGAAATGTGCTGTAGAAAATGGACCCACTTACTCAAGCATTCTTTCAGATTTAAAATATGTTGAAATTGGAATTACCATGATTTACCGATATGACATTTGGAATGATTTCATATGTTTACATTTTTTGTCTCTGTCTTTTCCTGTTTTTGTTGATTCTCATCTCAAATGTTGGTGATGAATCTAAGAAAAGAGGTGGATTTCTTAATATATACATTTTATTGCATTTCTTGCATTGCATTTTGGTGAAAACTTTACTTGATGAGTGCATTTTAAATAATAATCTAACCTTTTTCATCTCATATTACAAATGCAACAAATGAAATGAAGCATAGGAGAAAAATACAATAACATGCTTTCCCTCTCTGTTTAGATGGGAAGGTGGAAGTCACAAAAGAAGGCGTGAAGCTGTGCACCATGGGGCCAGGAAAAGTGTTTGGGGAACTGGCGATCCTTTACAACTGTACCCGGACAGCGACCGTCAAGAGTAAGCCTGTTTCTGTATTTTTCGAATACTTTCAATTTCAGTGTCTTCTTTCTCTATACCTGTGAGACGTTGACTTAAATGCCTATTAGTTTAATATTTGTCATTTTGCTAGTCTATATTCTATATTTTGCCTTGCGGTAGTCAGTATATTTGTTTTCCTACTACTGACTGATCATGAACCATCCTTTCTGCATAACTTATATTTTCTCGCCGACTTGTGAATATTATCATTTTAATAAAAAATACTTGTAATTAGGCTTTTAAAGATGGTATAAATTTATAAATTAGAATTAACCAAGAACAAGATCTTCACTTCTTTTCTGATTTTAAAGCCTTAGGATCATACTTAAGAAAATTTTACATGTCTGTTTACTTTAGATTGCATTCCTTACATAAATCCCACTTGTTGATTGAGTGGTTTAGAAAAAGTAAGAGGAAAAATGTCCTTCATCTCATTGAGACATCATGAGTAAGATATATCCTGAATTCTAAAACTTGCATCTGAGTGTATTTTTGTCTTCAGCTGCTCATCAAGCTGTATATTATAGCGTTTTTCTTTTCTACTGATTGAGCTTATTTTAAATTGGGCAATAAAGCAGCTTGTTTTCCTAATTTTACATGTATGTGTAGATATGATTTCTCTAGCAACTTTTGTTGCTTGGCAGAAGCAGCTGCAAAAGATGGGGAAAATTTGTTTAAATAATGCTCCTTCCTGGGTAAGGACATAATGACCATGTAACAAACAAAGCGGAATTCAAAAGCCAACAATGGAAAATCCATTGTATCTTTAGGCAGAAGTGTGTATTTCATGTTTGAAAAGTCTTTGTCAAATTATCTTGTGGATGACTTCAATTATCAATCATTTTGACTGGGTTTTGTTTAAATATATTGGCAAAATGACAAATTGTTACTATCAATTAGTTTTATCTGAATGCTACCGACTAGTTTATATACTTGTCGGCAAATCGCCTTTTTATCATTGAAATCACCATGACATCAGTTGTACTGGGGCTCTTTTTGGATGGATCCTTCTTGACATTTGATTATTGATCTAAAAAAGGAAAGGACTCCTGATGGGTACTTCCATGTTTTAATTTCATATGATCATTTAACTATATAGCTAAAAGAATATCGAGGCCGGGCGTGGTGGCGCATGCTTGTAATCCCAGTACTTGGGAGGCTGAGACCGGAGGATCCTGGTTCACGGCCAGCCTCAGCTACTTAGTGAGGCCCTCCACAACTTCGTGAGACCCGGTTTCAAATAAAGGATAAAAACTAGGGCCGGGGCTGTAGTTCGGAGGTAGAACGCCCCTGGGTTCAATCCCCAGTACCGCAAAAAAAAAAAAAAAAAAAGAATATTGAGGCCTGGTGATCCATAACAGAATCTGCCACAACTTTAACTCACTTATAAAGTGGCCTAACTGGAAAAAAAAAAGTCATGCCTGCATTAAGTGAAATAGATTTTATTATTATGCTTAATTTTCATGAGAAATATATTTCTTTGAGAGCAAATAAAGGGCCAGAATAGCACATTTTGATTAAAATAGGCTTTCTCAGAATTAGGAATGATAATTATTGTGTTTAAAAATATTTAAAGTTTAAAATATTTCAGCCTTGTATACTGCTCATTTTACCTCATTGAAACTACCAATTTTCCAAAGGTCAGCCTCTGGTAGTAACATTGTACTCGATTTTGTGAACTACTGAATTCTTATTAAAGAAATATTTTAAATAGACTAATCTATTTAAATTAATGTCACAGCAGGACTTTTTTCATAAGGTGATTGCTTTGCTTCATAAAGATCAATTTTAGTATTCAGGTTCTATAAAATGGTGTTCATCTTCACTAACCTATATGTACTCATGTTCGGCAAATTAAAGTAGACACCGTGCATCTGATTTAATAGGAAGAAGCTGAGTGTTGAATGCAAATTGTAGTCCTAACTACTTTGGGGTCAGAACATCCATCAAAGGAAATGAGTGATGGAGGATGTTCTTTAACGCAGACTCAGATGCTCAGAATGTATCTGCGTGCATGCCTGTGCATTTTTCTTCATGGTATCTACTTAAGATCTGAAAGTTGTACGCAGAAAAGATCCTAGGGTTTTTGGTGTGCAAATGTATCTCTATATTTATTGGTAAAAGCTTTTTAGCATGAGTAAGGAAATGATATCTATGAAGAACTGTTTCTCCTGAATGTCCCATAAGAGCTATAAGGTGTGGTTAAAAGTTGTTTATTGCTCAGGACCATTTTGTCCTGTCTCCTCTCCTATCCAGGGAGATTACATTTGTGACTGAAGGCCCTAAGTATCATTTTTTATTTAAGCTTAAATTAAACTTTCAGGCTGAACAGTATAATTCTTACTATATTCCACTGTGGATGCTACTTCTATAAAATGACTTCAGAGTATAGCCCCTAGTGCTATATTATTTTTTACACGTATTATTTAAAAATATCCTTAAGATTATTTATCTTTATAGGTCTGATTGTTTCTCAATATTCAAGGTTGCATTGATCTATCCACTTCTTAACTATCATCTTGCCAGTAAGGGCCATTTGGGTGTATCTTTCAAAATGGATTGATCCACTTGGATCTCATAGTCTAAGGGCAAGGAGTATACCCTTCCTACACAATGACTTGTCTTTCCATGCTTTTTTATTTCTTACTTGTCAGGATGTGTGACCCCCTTTCCCCAAACATTACCTCTTTCTTTCATGATTGGCAATGTTGATGATTCTTTCTTTTTTCATTCTTCTTAGGTCAGATGGAAAGCTCTCTCACATTTTAATGTGTTTGTAAACTTGCAGTAGTTAACTAGATCCTAGGGGACATCCAGGGTTCCTCAACATACAGAGTTAATTCTTCAGGAGTGTACTTATTGAAATTGTGTCAGACCATGAATAAATAAATTTCATTGACTTCCCTGATAATGAATGTGATCATAATACCTGTGTTTTTTAAACAGGATATACATTTTTTTATTAGAGCTCTAGATTGACATATGCTATAAGATTTAATGACAAGCTTGTTCATAGTGATCCAACCCAAGTGCTGTAGTAGTTTGAGGAAGCTCTCTTTTCATCTGGGAAATAATTTGTTGGCATTCTTCTGAGAATAAGTAAATGTATAGCACTCTTTATTATGATAGTACTAGGAGGAAGATCTGATAATACCAGGAAGAATAGTTTTTAAAAATCAAAACCATAATAATATGGAAAGAAAAATATCATAGAAGTCCTATATTTGTAGTCTACTTCTGTCTTTATGAAACAATTCCATTGATTTCCCCCTGAGCAATGAAGATATACAAACATAAAAAATTAACATTATAGTGGAAAATAGTCTAACAACTATCTTGAGATTGTTTATAGCTTAAATAGCCCCAAGTTTTCTTTATTAACTGTGATATGAAAATGGCTGCTGAGATGATGTCTATCCAATCATAAACACTCCAGATACCATGGGTAGGAAAAGAGAATCAGATGTTAGTTCATTTCCACAACACCAAATAATTAATGTCTCCCATGCTGGGGTTTCTTACATTTTGTCTAAATATTTGGCCTTATGTAGAGAAATGGGCTTTACCATCCATTTTCAAAACCCACCAGGGGCAGGAATTTCTCACACTTTCCTTGAATGCCCTTTGCTTTCCCGGTTCCCACACCTGGAGGTAGATCATTATCATGTTTTCCTAAAGTGTTGTTCCTGGTTGTGATTTCACTCTTACTACCCTCACACCTAAAACATTATCAATTTACACTTACCTTGATTTTCTTACCTTGTTCTTAGGACCAAGGTTCTTCAAAATAACAAAAAAATGGAATAGCTATAGTGCTTGGAATCCTGAAAATAGAAAGGAAGAGACATCTGGTTTAAAATGAGAGAGGGATCCATTAACACATGCCCTGTGTGTGAATTTGCAAGACTTTTATGTTATTGTTGTGTTTTGTTTGGATTTCCCATAATCAGTTCTCATAGTCACACAGGGATTCTTCCATGGTTTACTATGTGGCTCTTTACTCCACCTCTATTTGTATATGAATTGGGATATTTTTTGCTTAAAGTTACTAAATTAAAACCCCCTTCCTCTTACATTGACTTTATAACTCAGTGTGCCCCCAAACCTTTGGTAATGTATTATTCAAATGGTCTCAATTTCTCTCCAATAAAAACCCAAGACTAAAAGAGCACTTTGTAGGAAAACATCCTGATGACAGGTCAGGATGATCACTATAGGAATTTCCATATTGACTAGGTCTGGTATAGGAAGCTATCTACAAAGGATGCCTATTTGGGGTGTGGTGGATGTTACTGGGGCAAAATATTGGAGTTATTTCTCCTTAGATTATTTATAACAAGTATTTAAAATTCCCTCAGTATTAAAATGCTGCATTACTAAGATAGCTTTTCATTGCTGTGACAAATACCTGTGAAAAAACAAGGCAGAGGAGGAAAGGTTTTAGATTTTTCAGACCCTAGTCAGCTGGTTCTGTTGCTCTGGGCTTGACACGAGGCAGAACACCATGGCAGAAGCATGTGGAAGAGGAAAGCTGCTCAGGTCATGGCAGCCAGGAAGCTGGGTGGGGGGAGAAGGAGAGGGAGAGAGAGAGAGGGAAGGAGAAGGAGAGCGAGAGAGCGAGAGCGAGAGCGAGAGCGAGAGAGAGAGAGAGAGAGAAAAGAAGGAGGAGGAGGAGGATAAGAAGAAGAAGAAGAAGAAGAAGAAGAAGACAGAGAGAGAGAGAGAGAGAGAGAGAGAGAGAGAGAGAGAGAGAGAGAGAAAGGAGCCCCCAAGAACAAGATAAGCCCTTTCAGGGCATGCCCCCAGTGACCCACTTCCTCCAGCTAGAACCATTTCCTGTAGTGTCTGTCACCTCCCTGTAGTCCATTCAGCCACGATGGATTAATCCTTTGAGGTGAGAGCCTTCATGACCCAATCATTTCCCCCAAACCCCATTTCTGAACATTGCTGCACTGGGGACTGAACTTCTAACACATGAGTATTTGGGGGCCATTTCATATCAAAATAAGAGCCTAAACAGAATACAGAAATATTGGACAAATTGATGATTTTAGTAGCATCTGGTAAAAATATTTTTCTGCCATAGTCAGAGTATTTTTAAGTTTTATATTAAGCTTTCCTAGGATATTAGTAAAGAGAAAGTTGGCTACTTAGATATTTTAATAAGTATAGACATTTTAAGAATGAAGTTTAAAGATTTGGGCTTTTTTCTGCTTATTTTTGCTTTTAAAATAAATGAGTCTATGTGGTGAAATGGCTTGTAGATTCCCTTGCACATCTGTTTCAAGCATTACATTTTTTAACCCGAGTCAGAAAAATCTGCCAATTATATTTAAAAAAAAAACAGAAAAGATGAATGGGGAAAGAGATTAGACTGAATTTTTTTATTCTAATAACCCTATGTGCTGTAGGTATATCTCTACCATACATACACATGCAGTGCTTTCTACTGGTAGAGGACCAGAAGACACAGATGCCAATTTTTCTTGCTAATAAAAAGGAATCATAGATGAAGCTCTTTTATAGCTGCAAACCTTGAAAATTTCTTAAGACAACTAATTCAAGAAATAGATACTTCTTAGGAAATATCATTATAGAGTTCTTTTAAAGCACCACATTTATGCCAAGGACACATTCACATGTGCAAATAAGGCAAGACTGTAAGCACAGACAATTGTCGTGCACACAGTTATTACCTGGGATTTTAATAAGCACAGTAGCCATGGTCTGTTATGCTCCCCAGCCCACAGCAAGGTTACAAGAGATGCCTGTTAAGGAGACAGTCTCCTCTGTCTTTGAGAGATAATTTTAAAAAATTTTTATGTTTTGTCTTCTCTCACTCTAATGCATGCTTTCTACCAAGAATCCTGAAAGATGGGAGAGAAGACACAAACTAAATTTAGGCTAATGCTGACTGGAAACAAGACCCTGGGTAGAGAAGGGCTAGTCCAGTGACTTCCTAGGAATTTCATCATTCCAGACAAGGAAGCTACAGACACATCTTGGAGAAGGAGCTTCACTTATTTAGTGAGTTATTTAGACAATATTCTTAGTAAAATTTTGATTGGATGTATCTGTTCAAGAATACTGTGAAATTAGTAACATAAATCCAATTATGTAACTGAGCCATGTTTCTTTAATAAAGGAATCAATTCACTCAGTACAACGATGCTACCCAAGACTAACATGAAAAAAATGGATATACAGAAGCTATCCTTTAATTGCATCCCTTTATTGTTTAAGTAGATTAAAAGTGAATTTCATAGAAAACAATGATTAAAGTACTTTTTTGCTTTTATTCTTTCCCCTAAATTTGATGTAAACTATTAGAGTCTATTTATGGTTTATATTTAACTACTTCCCAAAAATGGTTCATACCCAATTTCCATATTGACTAAGTCTGATAGACAGTCATATGTTAGTACTTCCTGGGCAGAATTCATGTCTCACATTCAAAGGACAACAATTAACTTAATTCCTTATTAAGGTTAGCTACATTAACATACCCCCTTTACTGAGTTATTTAGCACCTTGAATGTTCCCTCTCTTTAAAGAATAATCAAGCTTTAACTGATGTGGTGTTATTTTTTAAGGATTACAAGTAATTTAATAGTAAATCTAAAAAATGGGTAAGGAAAGTTGATTTTTTAAAAAAATTTCTTTGATAGCAGTTTTCCCACATAGACCTGTCCAGCAAGAACCCCCCACTCAACATAAAGTTTTTTTTATTTTTATATACTTTTATTGGTGCATTTATAGTTTCATATCATAATGTAAATCATAGCAATAGTGACATACATGCACACAGCACTTGGTGGGCTTCGACATAAAGTTTCACTGAGATTTTGGTATACTAAATCTCCCTTCATGTAATAGTTGACTGAGATGCAACTTTAGTATTTACTCAACTGATTTGGAGAAGAATAGGCAAATACAGTCAATATTGTATTATCTGTAATTATTTTTAATGACATTTTCCTGTCCATGGCTGTGATGAATTTCTAATAGATGCTTCAATGGTAATGATGAGTAATAAGAGCAGGTAACATTTCGGGGCTGTGGGTGATGCCCTAGGCTCAGAGCTTTGGGCTGGGCGGTGGTGTTCCCCTCATGGTTGAAGCAACTGAGACCTAGGGTATCTAAGCAGCTGGTCCCCCATCACACAGCAGGAGGAAGGGGCGAGTCTGACACTAGTCTGCTTTGTTGCTACCGTCATGCGCTTTTCCCTTTTGTCTGCACTGGTTTCTTGTGGTTTTAAGCACATGTGCATCTGTGAGGTCACCGCTATTGGTCTAAGGACTCCATTTTCACAAAAAGTTACACAGCGTGTTACAGTTTTGAACATTTTTAAAATGTTAGCCCATTGTTAGACCCACATTACCAAAGAATGAATCAAGGCCCGTAATGAGAGGGTCAGAAGTTTAAAGCCTTAGAGAAACATAATGAACAGTCAGGGCCAGTGGGAAAGTACAGGTTTTGCAATGCGTTGAAACCTCTTTGAGTGTTTAATAAGGTAAACCTCATGGTTCAACATTTTAGACATGGCTAAGCAGCTATAAAGTTCTTTTATGAAATCTGTTAGTCGATGGATTTCTTTAAAGTAGGAATCGTGAAAATGTAAGAGGGCTTCAAAAATGGTAGATCACAGGGAAGGAAATTATTTTTGTTACATAACAAAGCAAAAGTTGAGTCATGACAAGTGTAGTGGGTTGCCTTGATTTTCCCCCTTGAATTTCCTGTGACCGCTGATGACATGTAATCTCAGCATGTTACTGGTGAATCTGAGAAGCACACTCTTACGGGATGTTCTTGTCTAACTGGATAAATTTCTGAGTACAGTTGTACCTGGGTATCCACGAGGTACAGGTATCCATGTGCATTATATAAAATCGTGTATTTATTTGCATGTAAGCTGTGCACATCCTCCCATATACTTGAAATAATTTCTAGGTGACTTACAATAATACAACATAAGTGCTTTGTAAACAGCTGTAAATACTGTTGGATCAGGGAATAATGATAAACGACTCTGTACACATTCAGTACAAATGTAGGGGTTTTCCCCCCAATGTTTTTGATTTGCAATTGGTTAAGTCTGCAGGTGCAGAACCTGCAGATACAGAGGGTTAGCTGTAATCATAATAATTATTTTTTGTTGCTGGGGATTGAACCCAGGGGCTTTCTACCTCTGAGCTATACCCCCAGTCCTATTTTATTTTTTATTTTGAAACAGGGTCTTGCTAAGTTGCTGAAGGACCTCCCTAAGTTGCTGATGCTGGCCTTGAACCTTCGATCCTCCTGTCTCAGCCTCCCAGGTGCTGGGATTATAGGCGTGTGCCACCACACCTGACTTGCTTTTTAATCTACAATCTGTCATCATCATCATGCATTATGTAATGTAACCAAGTTCTCAAAATATCTCAATCTCGTAAGTTGCCCCTGATTTTCCAGATGAGAAAATGCAGGCCAAGAGCATGGAGTCTGTTAGTGCAGTTCAAATTTAGGTAATTGTATTTGAAGCACTTATTATCATTCTGCCTACTCTCCCACCAGGAGTGTGGCCTCCTAATAATCCTCTTAACATGCCTACTATCCACACCTAAAATGTGAACTCTTGATTAGAAAACTTCTAATGTTTACTCTGATGTTTGTCAAAGTGTGGTCCCTGGAACAGTGGCATCAGCACCACCTGGCTACTTGTTAGATATGTCAGCTATCTGGAATCCCTAATTTATTGAATCAGAAATTCTTGTGGTATGTCACAGAAATCTTTGCACAACAAACCTGCCAAGTGATGCACCCAGGTTTGAGGACTCAGTGATCTTCACCCAACAGGTACTTATGCAGCAATAACCCACACATATGCATACTTTCACATGAATCGAATGATCTACATCGAAGTATTTAAAATACTTAAAGATGCTATAATAAGTGGTGTTCTCTGGGCATCATTGTAGTGTTTTTTCTTCTTGTTTTGTTGCTGTCAAGCCTAGACATTTAAGGAAAGTTGCATTTTTGTTCTCATAAGGAATGAAACAGCCTTAGTAGAAGTACTAGCATCGTGCAGAATATTAACATAGTTCTTTTGAAGAATGGTAAAAAGTAAAATAAAAAGAAGGCTGAGAAGGAAGGAAAAATTAGAAAGTCCTCAGCTGCTGGGCCATGTTGTTGATAAGGGTCCCTTTTAGATTTGTTGGATTTGATGGCTAGAATGTTGGTAGGAAAACAGAATGAAGAAAAGGTGTTATTTGATTTTTCTTTCTCATTCTCATGAGTAGAGCTTAGATTAGATGAAAATAAATGTAGATGGATATTTTTAGAAGAACACCTGGTTGATGATGTCTCAATATATGGTGTTCAGTCCCATCAGTTGCTTCCCTTCATAGTTTCTGTAGGTGGTCATTGACTTAATTCATAGTGAGGGTCTAGGTAGTTCTAGAGGTTGCACATCTCTTAGGTTCTGATAATTAGAAGGTGAAAAGACATTCATATGTTACAGTCATTGAGGAAGAAACAGAGTTTCTTAGAGTTGAGACCCGTAGAAATCTGAGGCAGGGGGGGCGTTAAAGAATACAGGTGAGGAGGAGAACCAGCCAATTTCTGCAGGGGTCCTGAAGAATACAGTTGTCACTTTGAATGTAACAGAAGATCCTACAAAGTGAATACTGACTTCTCAGAAAGGCAGGGAGGACGGAGTTTAAAAAGTGATCTGGGAGGTGGGCATGGTTATGTACACCTGTAATCCCAGTATTTGGGAGGCTGAGACAGAAGAATTACAGGTCTGTGGCCAGCCTCAGCAACTTAGCAAGGCCCTCTGCAACTGTAATAGGGCTGGGGTGTAGGTCAGAGGTAGAATGCCACTGGGTTCAATCCCCAGTGCCACACACACACACACACACACACACACACACACACACAAAACACACACACAAAAGTGATCTGGGGGTAGCTGAACATTTCTAAAGCTGAGCATTCTTTATTATTTTCCCTAAAGGACTACAGTATGCCTCACTAATAAATACACACTTTATACCGTCCTAATTCCTCCCATTTCTAGTAGAGTAATGTTTTCTTGGCTAGAAAGTATCCTTATCTATAGTCTTCTGAGTGGGATCAAACAGTACTGTCAAAACTACCTTCCTAATGGAATTTTGTTTATTTCCAGAGTAAAATCTCATGCAGTGCTTCTGTGTATGATAAGAACAGAAGTCTCTGCTTATGGGGGCAACCTCCAGGATCCCTTAACACAGGCCCTGTGTCCCCTCACTCTTCATTACTTCTCATTCCTCCCCGGGATTAAGTACTTTGTGGCATTTTGGGGTTGAATTCAAGGTGACTTGAGTTTCTCAGTAATGGTAATTCTTTGTCAGCTACCCATCACAGCATCACACTTGGCGGTGTGTAGCTTCACTAACCTCCATAGCAGTCCTGCACTGTCAGGATCAGTAATGCCCTTGCATGGGTAAGGCAGCTGCGTTACAAGTTTAAATACACCGAGTGCTCTGTGCATGTATGTCTGTATCACTTTGAGTCTCACTACAATGTATAATTACATTGCACCAATAGAAGTATAAAAAAGAAAGAAAATGTCTAGCAACTACCCCCCTCCGAATTATAATATGGATTTCTAAATTATACCTCTATCCTTGGTAGTCCTGAGTAGGACACTTAACTACATCATCTCAAATGGCAGTCGATAGGTGAAGATTGAATTTTAGATCTGTACTATCATTCATCAATAGTATCCTAGGCTTATACCAAATTCTTGTGAGTCCCACTAAATACCTTGAAGAGAGAGAGGGCAGGGTCCTGCAATTAAGGTGTTGATAATCTAGCTGGAGAGAAAGGATAGACTGCAAAGAAATCTTGGCAAACAAGGAATTTAGAGGGATAGAGGATTGTTGAAGGAGAGAGAAATCTTTCTAGACTGGCATAGACAGGTTTTGTAGAGGAGATAGAAATTGACCTCAACTAAAATCCAAGCGTAGAATAGCTTGGAGCGCAGAATCTGGAAGCATATTGCCTGAGTCCTCATCCTCTTTCACTCCCTAGCTGTGTGCCCTTAGAAAAACAATTTAACATTCCTCGGGCTCAGTTCTCTTACTTTTAAAAATAGTAAGGACTTGTTTGACTGTGGCAAGGATTAAGGAGCGACTGTCTGTGAGGGGATTGGTGCAGAATGGGAGCATGATGCATTCTGCAAATACCTACTGTTCCGTTGCGCTTATTGCCGTCATCATAGCTGATGATATATGCGAGCAAGAAAGAGTTCTGAAGGGATCAGGGCCTTCACTGTTTGCAGAACCTGGAAAGTGCCACCGAGGAACCCAGAACACTGTTTGAAACCCATAGCAAAGTTCAGGAAAGGGAAAGGGCCACGTTGCAGAAACCAATATCCTTGGAAGGCTCCCAAACCTGTCACAGCCTTTACCTGGGGAAGCTGGCTCAGATGTATACTTTGAAAGAATCCATACAAGAAGCACCAACATCAAAATCAGACTACAGGTGAGGATCTAGGGGCAGCAATTAGATCCCACAGGCTGGGCATTCCACTGTAGTCCTTCTGCTGGGACGTACGTCTTCAGACTGTGACGAAGCAAAATATTTGTCTTCATTTTCTAATGTTCCTTTTGGTTATCCTTCCGTCCAAGGCAATTTCTTAGGACTTACACGAAAAATGTTTGTGTATCTTACGGTGTGTGCACAGACCTGAGAAGGTGCCCAGTATATCCAGGCTTTGGGCAAATTTAGCATAGATGGTTACGAGGCAAGCCTTTAAAAAGTACTATTTCAGACAGATGATTGTATGGACTTTGTCTTAAAGTGAAGACTAGGAATTCAAGACTTGTGGTATCCAATTCATGTCTCCATTGATTAGGTTAGGATAGAACCTTGATCTCCTATATTCATTATGTTCTTTTTGAATAAAGATGCTAGTGATATCTATAATTTTCATAACAATACAAAAATAGATTAAGAATAAGAATGCCCCTAATAGATTCAAGCCCCTTGTCCTCTGGCCAAATCCTTGGCCTTCCATCTATAGTCTGAATTTAGCAATTCCCAGTTTCCCTAAAAATATAGCTACCCAAGGTATGGTAATGGTTTATGTTCCTTGTCTTTCATTGTCACTTAATACTTTGAAGCAGAAGTCCAGCAATTTAAATGGAACTTGTAGCTGACAAATGGCCATAAAGTTATCCATAAAGTTTGAATATAATGTGAGGTGGAAGGAGCTATAAAAAAAATAAGAAATGGGACTCTGACCAATGTGAAATGGCCCAATCTATCTGCAGCCCAAAATGCAATGCCTAAAACTTTAAGATGACCAAAATATTACCCAAAATGCTAAATATCTCCTGAAACTCAAATTTGATTTGAAAGAGACATTAGACATAAAAAAATTAACTTTGTCAACAATTAGCTTTAGGACTAATAGTAATACAAACAAGCTCTAGATGTTTGGGAGTTCTGTTTAAATACATCAAGATTTTTTTTTTTTTTTTGCGGTACTGGAGATTGAACCCAGGGGCATTCTACCTCCAAGCTATTTTTTAATTCTTTATTTTGAAACAGGGTTTCACTAAGTTGCTGACAGCCTCACTAAGTAGCTGAGGCTGGCCTAGAACCCGGATCCTCTGGTCTCAGCCTCCCAAGTACTGGGATTACAAGCGTGCACCACCATGCCTGGCTAAGATATTTTAAGAATGGTGAAAAACATAGAAAAAGAAAATGATAAATGAAAGATAAAATTCTTTATTCTCTGAGTTTCCTACTGGTGCTTTAGGTTTTAATCAAATCAGCTTGGACCATGGACAACAGTCAACAATTGTTAAAGCATCAGGAATAATATCCTTTTTAATAGACCTTTTTTCTAATATCTGCCTTTAAAAAGACTTTCATAATTCTCTGATCACAAAAGTAATGTGTTCATAAAACGTATACATGTTAAGATTTTTAAACTCATTAATTACCTCTGTTACTAAGAAATACACACTTTGAACACTGTAGATTTTATTCTTTTTCTCCCTGAACATTTTTAAAGGTGAGATCATATTGCACTGATTGCTAATGATCATGCTCAATTCTGAGCATTAATCACTTGTTTATAATTGGTATGCGCTTCTCTTCTTCTTAGGGTTTTATTTGAGGTCATGGTGGATGGATTTTGTTTTCATTTTCTCTTTCAGCTTTCCACCTGTATGCTAATAATAATGTAACTTTTCCCACTCCTGGTCTTCTAATTATTTTCTGTTCATTTTTGCTATTAAGAACAGTTTCTTTTCTGCTCTTGATGTGCATGTTCTCCTTGGTCCATGTAACTCGACAACTTGAAGTAGAATATTAATACTTTATTCATGCTTCATGAGTATTTTGAATTGGAACCTTTTATGTATTCCCTTTGTTAGCAGGGCTGATTAAATTAGAACAGCAAGTAATGGTGAGATAATTGGTGTCTTTCTAAAGATACGTTCAACAGTAATATTTATCTAGTGGAGGACTTGGCACACTATCAGAACATTTGAATTTTAGGTTTTCTCCAATTTTTGCTATGACATTCTGGCATTCTGTTGTAGGACTTAGATGTTTACTCAGTTGAGTCACTAGTAGCTTAAAATTTATGGAATAATTATGTTGATTGATTTTAATTGCTCAGCAGAACCATTTTTAAAAGATTAAATGTTGTCAAGCTTGGGTTATTTACAACCATGTCATTACCATCTCAGAGCATTAGTTAAGTACGCACTAGATTTCTCTTCCAGATGAGCTCCTAAGGCATATAAATTCATACATTTGGGAGAGCAAATTTGCACTGCTTTGCCTGTAAATTGACCTGCAATTGTTATTAATATTTGGGAAAATGTGTTAATCCATGTAGAATGCTACCCAGGAAAGTTTCAAATTTTAAGATAACTTCATTAACTGATACTCACAGTCTAGGTAAGCCACCTTTTGATAAAGGCCTCTCTTTGCAACAGTGTTTTTATTAAGTAAGCCAGTCCATAACCACTTAGGGAATTTCTGTGCCTTGTTTTGCCAACAAGGAGTGCCCTTCCATTAGGCCTTTCAAAAGTATTCATAGTGTATTCATACTTGACATATAACTTGGGTTCATTATTAAAACTTGATCTTTGGTATGTTCTGCCTAGCCTTTGCAGAAATCTTTAAGCACCATGTTTCGAAATAATAAAATCATGGTATTATAGATAAGATCACCTCTTTGGGACCTAAAGGAAACACTGGAAAGGTTAACTACAAGACCAGTGGCTAGAGTCCTTGGAACTTGGCTATGGAGTAGCTATGAACTTTGACTTTGGTACTATAGTATTGAGAAACCCATAAACTACATTGTATTTTTCAAAACATCATTTAGAGCAGGAAGAATATTGAGAGAAAAGTATTGATAGAAGTTACTGATAACATGGGAACACATGTAGGGTTTTGAGCTTTAAAATTTCTGAGTGGATGGCCTTACAATTTTCTAATTAAATGTGGTGATGGGTTTTGAAGTCTAGTGGATAGTCAAAATGGATAAAAGACAGATTTCATAAGATATGTTAAGAAACATAAACATAAGGTTTTACTGAGAACTTTTTTTTTTACTTTAAAAACTTGATTTTATTCTCATGGAGGCTAAAACCTGAGTGACTTAAAAAACTGAAAAGAGATCTAAAAATTGAGGAAAATGTTCTGAATATTGTCTCTCCACTACCTATCTACTAGGTATATGAGGAACTATAGTATAGAGGAGGTGGCCTACATAGTACTAAAGCATGGAGGTGCATTTACAAAATAAGAAACACACATATAATGTCTAATGCATATGACATCTAGTGAAACCCACACACAGTGGAATTAATCTATATTTTGGAGAAAATCAATTTGATTAAAAGGAATGTAAGAGAAAATATAACCTTGAATATTTGTATAGCATAAGGTGGCTCTACTATTCAGACTCTTGGTTCAATAGAATACATTATTTGAAAATTTCTTGCTATTTATTTGAAATATTAAATCCCAAGTAACTAATTATTGGCATAACCCTATCACTACTTATTTTACTCCTTCTATAAGGAATCATAGTAGCTTTGGCACTCACTAACACAGTCACACATTATTTAATGACATTTCCATCAATGACAAGACCACATATATGACAATATATACCACGTAGCCTAGGTATGTAATAGGCAGTACCATTTAGGTTCATGCATGTACTTTCCATGTTTGTACAATGATGAAATCCTCTGACATATTTCTCAGAGTGTATCTCTGTTTTTAATTGACATATTACTATAATTTTACAAAACTCACTTTTTCCATTATTGCTAATATTTTCTCCTTACTATTTTAAATGACTCCTTAAAGAGTGAACATACATCATATTATTTCACTTTGAAAAAGTATCAAAGAATCTTAGCAAATTGGGAACATGGCATCATGCTCATTTAAATCACAGAAGCTTGCCAGCAGTTTTAAAAAAATGGATTATGAATCATGAAAAACTTTTTTTAGTTCATCTACAGTAATCCTGTTGTACAACTTAAAGGAGAATCTAGCTTTTCCTATTATGAGTATACTTTCAAAACACTCTTAAAGAATTCTTGGAAATAGCTTAAAAGGCTCAGAGTCAGTCGTGATATATAAACTGACATTAGGAATTGGAATGATTTCCCACCTTGCCTGTCCTCCCCTACCCCCGGTATCTTCCAGTACAAATTCTACCTACTCACCTTGACAGGCAGTGTCACACTGACAGGAACTCTGAATGTTGGATCCAAGTTTGAATGACAGCTCTGTTGCTTGGGTATTTATGCAAAGTGGGTTATTGAACACATATATATATATACCACAACATACCATAAAAATGTATATATACATATATACATTTTTTTTTACCTTGTAGAGAATGTCATAGTCAGCTTTTTCTTTATTGGAACCATTTTCTGCCATTTTAAAGTTCTCAAGTTTTTATCAGACAATATTGATCTTTTTAAGGTAGAGATAATTAGTACTGATTAGCAAAGGGGCACATGTACCAATAATCTTAACTAGGTGGATGCAAAATCAAAAGCACTGGAAATTAGGGAAATGAAACTTAATGATGTTCCATTTTATTTAAAACTAGGGCCAAAAGTTTTCTTAGACAAATAGAATATCATGCCTTTCATTCCCGGCTTATAGTGAAATAACTTCCTTGATATTGAAGTGCCCTTTTAGTCTTACTAGTACATGTCAGTTGCCTTTTATTTTATTTTATTTATTATAATTTTTGTGGTACTGGAGATTGAACCCAGGGACATTCTACGTCTGAGCTACACCCCCAGTCCTTTTTTATTTTTTATTTTGAAACAGGGTCTTAGTTGATCAAAACACAATGTATAAATGTATCAAACCATTACACTGAGCCGGGCGTGGTGGTGCACGCTTGTAATCCCAGTAAAAATAGGGCTGGGGGTGTAGCCTGGAGGTAGAATGCCCCTGGGTTCAATCCCCGGTACTTCCCCCCAAAAAAGAAACAGGGTCTTGCTAAGTTGTGGAGGCTGGCCTTGCATCTGTGATTCTCATGTCTCAGCCTCCCCAGTACTGAGATTACAGGTGTGTGCCACCATGCCTGGGTTTATTTATTTAGTATAATATATATATTTTTATATATAGTATAATATAATATAATATTATATTATATTATATAGTATATATACAATATATATTATTGCGTATATACTATATACATACAATAATATATACAATATATAATGTATATATATTCTGGTTATTCCTTTTGCATCCTCTTTGCATCCTTGGTTGACTATAGTTACATTTAAACATTTCCTTTGGGATTCTAGTTATTGCCAAGAAACCACTTGGAATTCCTCACAAATTAGTGGTCATCAAGGCTCCTGCCTTGAAGATGCTCTTGCTTTGAATAGCAAATGCTCTCCTGAAGATGGTTAGACAGAACTCATTTGCAGTAAGCAGCTGTGTACCAGGTCTTGGAAGTAATTAGATTGCTTCATAGCTTAGTTTCACAGGCCTCACTCACTATATGGATTCTTAAATAAACAGTAAGAAAATTATATTACAAAGAATGACAGTCACATACAAATCCTCTAGTATAATAAAAAGTAATTAAAGATGTTATTCAAGTGAGGCGAGATTCCTGAGCATAGACATACAAGGCTCTACAACATTTTTGTGTTCTTTCTTAATAAATATCAGAACATGCTAAATTACATTGTTTACTATTGTTATTATTTTTTATGCACCAAGTGACCTGGAAGAGAGCTTCTTGGGAAACAAAGGGGGCATAGGGACTCTGTCCTTTTCAGACTGATTTGAACTGTGTTCACGTTTGCTTCTGCCTGAAAGAAAAGAGAAGACACTATTAGTGTCAGGCTACATCTTAAATATGCTCTAGTCTAGCAGCTTGCTAACAGTGGCGACTCCCGTTGTTAGCAGCTATCCACACCTGTGAATTAGGCACGGTGAGGCAGGGACCCTCCCCACTGGGCTCCCTACACGCAGCAGCGGTTCCCACGCATGCTAGGAGTCTCTTCATCTCCTCATTTTACAAATGTGATGGTCACCCTCATTTGTCAGCCTATCCCTCCAGTTTCTTGAGATCTCTCTCCAAAGTTCCTCCCTTGGTTTTTTTAATTCTTGAGTGCATCATTTAAAAATACATCATTATTGTTTGTGAAAAGAATATATCACATAAAATACCCTCTTTGCAAGTTAAGTATACAATAGAGCATTGCTAAGTATAAGCACTACGAGGTACAATAGCTCTCTAGGACTTATCTTTTATAACAGAACTTTGTACCCTCTGACTAATACCCTCCCTGCAGCCCCTGGAAGCTACCATTCTACTTTGTTTCTATGAGTGTGACTATTTTAGATTCATAGAAGTAGCATCTTATAAATAAGAGAGCAAGATGAAACTTTTGGAGGTTATGGATAGGTTTATGTCATAAGTTGTGATGGTTCCACAGTATAAAACTTTAAACCCATCAAGTTGTATGCATTAAATATATATGACCTTTTGTATGTTAGTCATATCTTAGTGGTTTAAAATATATGCTAAGCTTTGCCAGAGGTTGGATTGTAGGTAGCCTTGTTATTCTTTTTGGCTTTTCGATGACTTGCTTGTGAATGTCACTCCATGTTTTTTGAGTAATCTCAAAGTCGAAATACCTTTTTGGACAAAAGTGATTCATCTGCTATTCCTTGAGCCTTTTCTTTAAGGACTAGCTAAGCTTTAACTTTTCAAGTCAACATTGACTAAGGAAATATTGAAGTTAGTGTACTTTGGCATCATTAACAATTTAAGGCACATTGGCTTGAAATAATTGCATGCTTATCTAACAAAAGGATTTTACCCTCTAAATCCTTTAACTCAATTCACCTGTGCTTACCTAATTTGCCATGGGAGAAGGGATATTTCCATAAGAGGGTCCTTTAGAGTTCCCAGAGAGGGGGGGAACCGGATTCAGGACCCGTGAGGTTCTAGACATACATGACAGAAAAAAATTTCAGCATGTGACAGTAGAAGAACAGAGATTTATTTAGGAAAGCAATGAAAACACATTCAAGTGAGACTGTGGGACAGCTTGAGAGTGAGAGATGGGGATCCCCAGCTACTCTTTAAAGGAAAACTGGTGAAGGGTGGTTATGGGAAGGTATGTGGGGGTGACATCAACCTGGTCATCTCTAGACGGTTCATGGTGGTCTGGTCATTCTCAGGATTCTTAGGCTAAGTGGTCTGCACTTTCTGATCAGTAGATAATGTTGGGATGTCCCCTAAATTATAGCTTTCTCATAATATTTTATCTCTTTTTACTTTAACTCTTTATTGGTAGGTTAATTTACAGTGTATAGGTCGATTAACAGATTTCCCAGAAATTTGGAAGCTCTTCAATTTTATAGTGAAATGGTTATTTTTTATGCAGAATATTGTTTTTCAAGAGGTAATCTGTCTTTAAATTCCAATTAATATTCATATCACCACAGGTTTTTCATTCTCCCTTCCACATTTGTTAAAGGGCATCAGAGAGGGTGTTAGAGAGTGAAGGCGTTTGCTTGATGCAAAAAGTATATGCCTGTTTTGTACCAGGTATTAATAATACATAGTTCTAGGATTAAAATAAGACTGTATTGCAGTCAATGGAGTCTATGTGAAAATGTTCATCTAATTTGCATTCTCTGTAACACGTATGATAAATGCTAAATCAGCTATGGTTAACTCGGTGATCTGTGGGCCCAGCCTAGCCTAAATACAGGAAACAGTGACAGCGGTAGGAATGGTTTTCTAAAAATTGATCCTAATAATTATGATCCTTCTTTAACATAGGGAGGTCTAGCTTTGCATTTGATATTTTAGCATGACAATTCTCTAGATGTAGTGTGGTCATCATAGACGTCTAAGTGGACTAAAAGGCTTAATTCTTAACTATTGCCTTTAAGAGTTTTTAGGTACAAGCTAAATCAATATAACAGTAGAAAGACATTTTAATAAAAAGTTCTTAGCATTGGAAGTGTGAAAAACTCATTACATTTCAGGAATTAGATTTTCTTTCTGAGTATAATTGGAATGGAAGTATTTTATTTGGCTGATGACAGCACTATAAGCCAGCTCTGTAGTAGACTTTGACATCTGTATTTACAGCTAGATGCTATTTCACAGACCTTCACTTTGGGTTGAAATAAAGTCATGCGTTGATGTGTTTAACAAGGATCCTAATCTTTGCATCTTCTTTTTTTTTTTTTTTTGCGGTACCGGGGATTGAACCCAGGGGCGTTCTACCTCTGCGCTACACCCCCGGCCCTATTTTTTATACTTTATTTTGAAACCGGGTCTCACGAAGTTGCGGAGGGCCTCACTAGGTAGAGAGAGAGAGAGAGAGAGAGAGAGAGCGAGCGAGAGGCCGTGAACCTGGATCCTCCGGTCTGCCTCCCAAAGTACTGGGATTACAAGCGTGCGCCACCACGCCCAGCAATCTTTGCATCTTCTAATGCAATACCAAGCAGAGCACAATTGGATGCCAGATAGAAGAATCAGCCTGAGCAAAAATGTCAAGGCAAGAAAGGACATAATAGATTTGGGGATTTGAGGACAACGTGTTGAGCAGTGTGGCACAATGAATAGGAAATTTACTAGAAATGCATATTCCAGGCCCCTCTCCGCTGATTAAAGTAGCCCTTCAGATGATTCTCGTACACACCGAACTTCAAAACCACTGTGTTGGCCGGGCGTGGTGGCGCACGCTTGTAATCCCAGTACTTGGGAGGTGGACACCGGAGGATCCGGGTTCGCGGGGAGCCTCAGCTACTTAGTGAGGCTCTCCGCAACTTCGTGAGACCCGGTTTCAAAATAAAGAATAAAAATAGGGCCAGGGGTGTAGCTCAGAGGTAGAACGCCCTGGGTTCAATCCCCAGTACCGCAAAAACAAAACAAAACAAAACAAAAACACTGTGTTAGCTGAGTCAAATTCCATTGTGTGTACAGACCAATTTTGTAGTCCATTGATCTGTTGATGGACACCTATGCTGGTTCCATAATTTAGCTATTGCAATAGATGGACCTAGAGAATATGCTAAGTGAGATTAGCCAGTCTCAGAAAGTGAATGGTTGTGTGCTTTCTCTCATGTGTGGAAGTAGAGGGAAATTGGATTACAAAAGGGACTTTAGATGAAGCAGGAGAGAATCCAGTGGAGTGATGGAGGGGGTTAGGAAGTAGGGAGGAGACTTGATGAAGGCAACAGTTCGAGTACTGCTGTGCACATATACGAAATTATCATTACCAATCTCAATAACATGTATGGGGAAGGGGGAGGGAGTGGAGAGGGATGCAGAGGGCAGCACACCAAGCGCCGCGTGCATTGATGTTCCTATCTCTCTGAACATCATGATGTATAATCACATCAATGAAAGCATATTAAAGTACATTAAAATAAAAAACTGTGATAGATAATGGGAGACCTACAGACTTAAGTTCTTTTTCTCTTAAAGCCAGTGGATCTTAAACAGAGAAATAACATTACTGGATGTGATTTTTTTTTAAATCCAAAGAGCTATCAGCAAGCAGTGTGGAGAATACATCAGTGCACTTATGATGAGGGCTGAAAGAATGGGTCGAAGGGGAGGGAAGGCCATTGGACGGTGCTCGAGAGGCTATCACAGTAATGCAGGCAAGAAGGAGCAGGCATGAACTGAAGAGGTTCAGTGAGTACAGACTTGAAAAATATGCGGAAGACCTGCTCTCTCACTTTCAGAAGGCCAGGGCAAGTCCTACTGCTGTTTATCATTGTTTAGCTCAATGTAGGCTCATCAATCATGGCTGTCCCTTTTACTACCTTTTCACTCTGCTTTTAGTGATGGTCACTGGAATCTTCTAAGCATAATCAAAACGTAAGTGTTTCTCGTGCACAAATGATCAGTGTCATTTCTGGAGAAGAGGAAGCAGTTGGTTAGGTTTCTGTCTCCAGTACCCAGGCAGGATCGTGTCAGAGAATTTCCTCTGGCCTCAAGCCAGAATTCCCATTAGAAGCTCTAATTCATTTGAACAGAATTACATTTATAGTAAACGTGATTGTTCTCATGGTGTAAATAATAATTTTATTATTTCTCTCAAAGGAAAACAATTAGGAAATTGTTTAGTAGCTCTTCCAATGGTTCCAGATTTGTGGTCCTTACACAAAAGGCGTTTGATTTACTGCATTTCCTACTCATCTTTAGCACATACTATCATGAACCATTGCAAATGAAAGTTACCTGTTGCATAGCTTAAATACATAATACAAGTTCAGATGATGGTGAAGATAAGGTACAAGAACCACTCTGTCTCCAACATTTATCTATACGTCAAGCACTTTGCTCAGTATTATACATGTGTTATTCCTTAATCCTCAAAGCAACTGTACGAGATATTTTAATTTTCATAGCATTATTTTTTACTCTAATGAAGAATTTAAAGACTAAGAGGCTAACTGGCCTGTCACTTCTAATAAGTATCCAAGACTGCCCCAGCTTCAGAACGGTCTAACAACAAGGCAAAGAGAAATACTGCCCATTTTTTTTTTATTGGTGCATTGTAATCATATATCTTGATGAAGGTCAGGGTGATAGAGGCATACATACACACAGTACTTTTTGAGTCTCCCTACATTCCTGTGCTCAGCACAGTGATTGGCTTTGATAAGTTTGTGTATGTACATCATGACTATTGAGGTGTCTCCCTCTTCAAGCCCCCCCCCACTCCCATCTCCCTCAGGTCCCTGCCCATTTTTCATAGACCACTTGGAAAAAAAGTTTTCAGGACGGTGTTGGTACAGGTGTGGAGAGATGTGAATGCTCCTATAGTCTTGATGGGGAAGTGACTGGGCTATGTGTATCTACACAAAGCGTAAATGTATCCACATCATCTAATTTAGAAACCTCACTTCTAGGGTTTGTAGGAAACTAGCCTATGGAAATAATTTGAGCTGCAACAAAGACATTTGTATGCAGATGTTTTTCAGAAATATTTAAATAGAAGAAAAATGTGAAATGCACATAATATCTGAAAGGGGGATAATATTTAAATAATATAGCAATTCAAATGTTTTAATAGTATTTTATATAAGCATATTTATCTAAACATATTGAAACAAACTACTTTAAATGTATTAAACATAATGGTGTACATATTTAATTTCCCTATAAAATGTTTGACATGAAAGAAAAGCTAGATACTAAAACATATGCAAGCAAAAAAATGGAAAAAAGTCATGGAGCAATTTAAAAAACACACACACAAAAGTGTTAACATATGAAAATTATTGGTGATTAAAGTACTTCATTTTATTTCCTTATTTTAAAGTTTTATTTAACAAAAATTACTCCTATAATCAGAAATAATACATTGAAATCTCAGCGAAGTATTGCTAGTGTTTTACCTCCATGAAAAATAACAAATAAAAATTTACTATTTTAAAATTTTTGGCTGGGCGTGGTGGCGCACGCTCGTAATCCCAGTACTTTGGGAGGCGGAGACCGGAGGATCCGGGTTCGTGGCCAGCCTCAGCTCTCTCTCTCTCTCTCTCTCTCTCCCCCCCGTCTCTCTCTCTCTCTCTCTCTCTCTCTCTCTCTCTCTCT